>JBBPQO010000047.1:0-21896 GCA_038092535.1 Xerocomus subilludens | reverse complement strand
CTGACTAAGATACTACTATTTAATATACATGCTCAAATAAGTGTCCCAATGAGTTATCATTTTGAAATGGCTACCATTTAATCAGATGTTATCCAAATCCCTTAATTCTTGCAGTGGCAGAGAGCCAAGTGTGTGTATTGCATTTCATACACTCACAGTCTAGGATTAGAATGAGTGGTTGTTGGGAATTATTGCCTTTAGTACAAAACACACAAACATTGGGACACTTATTTGAGCCACTGTACTTACATAACATGTGAACTAGTTACTAGATATGATATATCCTAAACCATTCAACACTCTCCATTGCTTAGTGAGGTATCTTCATGCAAGTATAGGGGTATACATTCACTCATGTAATTCCTGCTAGTAGCATGATCAAAGAGTATATTTGAGATCTACATTGCTCAAGCTTGACATGTCCAAGGTTCTTAGTTAGTGAAGTATTTTGCTGATTTGAGTTTGTCAACAAGTTTGGAAATAAGAGGAAGGGGATAATGATTTTTGATGGTGATTGCATCTAGTTTTTGATAGTCTTGGATGGGATGGAGATGACCATCCTTCTTGTTGATAAAGAAGAAAGTGGATGTGAATGAAGATTTGGAAGGGTGGATACAACCAGATTTGAGGTTCTCTTCAAGAAATGCATCAAGTTCTTTTTGTTCATCAGAAGAAAGATTGTACATTTTTCAATTGATAGTGTGTTCTCCAGGAACAAGCTTGATGGTGTGATCCCATGGCCAATGTGGCAGAAGTTCATTGAAATCTTCTTTTGCAAAAATGGCTTTGAAATCATAATACTCTGAGGGTACAGCTTTCTTAAAGGTTTTCTTGGCTTTCTTTTGAAATGCCTTGAAAGCAACATTGGTGGAAATGTTACACATATAAGAATTGATGTCCAATTCAAAAAGCCATTTGCCTTCTTAGAAATATACACATTCTTCATCTTCCTCATTGTCATCAATAGGTAGAAGCCCCATAACATGGCTATCTTGACATCTAAGAGACAAACATCCAGATTGCCAGTTGATAGAAGGGTTGTGGAGCTTTAGCCAATCATGTCTAAGAAATATGGTATTCATTCCAAGATTTGTGACTGCAAGTGTGATCTGTTCTGAATGATCCAGAATCTTAAGCTCAATGGCAATGAACTCTTCAATGTTTCCAGCAGAATTGGTGGTACCATCAGTATTATATTGTATGGGAATGGAATCCACCAATGCCTGGACATCAAAACTCCATGAGTCATTTGTAATGATAGACATGGGAAGTTCTAACAAATTACAGGAGGTGGAGGTATGTCAAACAAACTTAGGATGGTGTTGCAGATCCCAAAGAACATAGGAAGCATTGATAAGGGAAAGGGATTGAAGATTGGTGACCAGGAACAATGAGACTTTAGAAAGATGGCTCTCATGGATGAAGGACCATAAATAAGAGACAGCCCAGTCCAAATCAGTGTTGTCAATGACCACCTTAATCCATTGAATGGACCATGGGTTGATGCTTTCAACAGAGATGTAGAGGCTCCTGCTTGTGGAGGGATTTGAGCAGAGCTCATTCAGAGTAGTTGGGAAATGTTGGCAGAACCAGCCTGTATGTCCAGGTCCAGGTCCTCATTTGGCTTGGTTAACAATGTGACCTTACCATACTGGAGCTGCTTCTTCTATGGCTTGGAAGAATCCTTGACAACTGCAGAAGGAGATATGGGCTTGGATGGGTACTCCACACTAGAGGAAGGGATTACAATTATGGGATTTGGGCATTGCAAAGGTGAAGAGGGAGAGGATGGAGTCGAAGTACTAACAAATGTCTGAGGGAAAGGCAGAGCACAAGTGCCAACTGATGCCTTAGGAATAAAAGAAGGAATGTGAGGATCTAAGGAACTCTCACAGGTCTTGTCAACAGACAACACAGAAAATGCATTGCATGACAACATAGCTGTGGGAACAGTAGGGCAATCACTACCTATGGATGGCATGGAGGATACCTCAGTATGGTGCATGGTTGTGCCTGTGACACAGATGGTTTATGCATTGAAGCTTCTGCCTGTGTTTCATACCTGCATCCCAGAGGTTGAACTCTCAAGTGCCACATGCTTGAATGCATACCAGGAGTACTACATGAACTCTTTTGCTGACAAAGAGACCTATCATATGTTCTCTGTGAAGTAATAGTTTTGTATCCACAACAATATTAATAGAGCTTTTGTTGACTCATCACAGGATTCTTATCTCCTTGATTTGATGCAGATAGTGTGATCTATCTACTAATCTACAACTACAAATGATCTTGGTAGTCATGCCATAGGCACTCTACATCTCCACCAATGAGAGGTATTCATTTAATGCACATAACCTGCTATAAGTTGCTAAACACTGCTGACCACCTGTTTCATTTCAGATGTTGTGCAGATGTATGAGTGGCTTGTGTAATGGTCAGTGGGATACCCTGAATGGGGATGCACAGCTTGTCACACATGTGATGTCCAATTCCTGAGGTCAATGTGAGGCATGATTGACCCCCTACATATGGAGTAATGAGATTAATGATGAGGTATTACTTTTGGGCCACAGCTTAACCTTCTAGTCTTGAGGCCATTATATTGTTTGGTATGATGCATGTAGGATATTATCTCAGGGTTCAGGGATCACCATGTCATCCACCAAGACTTGTACACCTCAATACAAAGGCATGCAGAGATCATCCATAACAAGGAGACTGGATGAGCTTGAGCTCCCAATAGAGTATTTAAAGCAAATATTTATAGAGGTTATGGCAGCACAAAATTATATGCAGATACTACAAGATGGGCATTCTCAGCCAAAACTCAAAGAAAATGGAAAATGGAAGGAGAAACAAAGCAAGATTTTGAAATTCATCCCAAATGAAGTCATGCATTCATTTCATTGACTCTGGCATAGTTTCATTTGGAATCATGTGGTCAGTAATCCAGCATGCAATAAAGTCTCCTGACATATTGATCCTGTTCCAAGCCTGCCAACCATCAAAAGCAAATGTAGGGAAAACTACCACATAAGCCATCCAGAAAAACTTGTGCACTAACATATATGTGTGTTCTTCATGCTCCACTTCAGTGAGATGTGCCTTGATCTGACCAGCCAGCATTTGCCATAAACTCATGAGGATTGAATGTTGACGGGAGCAGGAAGAAACGAAGTGACTTCTGTGGATGGATTGAGTGAGTGGTACAAATCCTTTGGTGTGTGTAACTGACTGGGCTAAAGCTCACATATGGAGATTGGAGGCGGTCATAGATGGGTGGGAAGATGTTCTCCAATGCATGCATAGAATAAGTGAATTGACTTGAGAATTGATCAGGTATGTGAATAGAGATGTCAATTGGCTTAACATTGCAGTAAGAAGCAGACAGATGCCAGAGTGAACTAACTCACAAGCTGATCAGGGACACTGAACAATGGACTGCTTCCTGAGAATCATACAATAAAATACAATGAATTGAATGAGAAGCCATTGGGCATTTACATGGTATTAACATGGTGATGGTAGGTCATTGACATGGCAATTGAGAGTGTGTTGAAATCAAGACTTGAGCTTGAGTGCTTGAAATTTGTGTCTTGATGTTGATGAAATTACATGTGACTTGTAAATGCATGTCACCATGTTTGACTCAGACTCAGTGACATACAATCATCACCCAGAGTTTCCAAAGTGCACCTGCACATCACAATACAAATACTCATGTCAAAACAAACAGCTTCAATCCCAGATGGTTTGTTGATTTCTGCTATACAGTCTCTTTTCATTGTACATTTAATCTCAGTTTATGGTGATGTCCATGGATCAGATATGGTTGTATGCAAAGTCTGTCTGATGAAGAGTGGCAGCCTTCATAAAATCTGCCACCATCAGCTTTTGGGTCCAAAAGGCCATGATAACAGCAAGCAACACAAGTTGGCCATCGCACTTGCCAAAGGAAAGGTGCAAAATATCCTCCTCTTCCCAGAGATGGTCTCATTGGCTGTTTCTGTTGAAAATAGTTCAATGGGCTTGTGAGCAGATGGAATAGACAATACATTAGTGCCTCTGGTGGATGCAGCAATATCCATGGCTGCTGACAGTCATTTTGCTGCCATGAATGTTGACAAAGAGGTTCTAATTGGCCTTTTGTTCAATGAGTACTTTTCTGACTGAACAATCACACATGATGACTACTTTGATGAGATAAATTGTTTAATGGAACAAGGAGAACTCCTGTTCATGTGGCCTGTCAAGCCTATGGTGGACAGGCTTGGGTTTGAAATGGATGACCAGGGTAATGATCTCAACAATCCCTTCAGCATTCAGATATCAGGTAAAAAGTTTTCTTGTGAAGAAAATTGTTAAATAATCATATTGCCAGAGCCCCTGCCTTATGTGCAGCCCACAGTGAGACAAGCCAAGACATCAGAATTTCCTACAACTTCTCCAACATATCCATGGTCCATGTTGGTGGTATGCTGAGGGGCCAATCATGCATTGTAACCATTTCTCATGTTCCACAGGAATTCCTCACCCATTTGCTTTTCAGTTCACTTCAATTACACTTTTCTGAAGCATAGAAATGCTCAGTACTCAACTGGGCTACAACACTTGGGGCTATGGGTGTTCCCACCCTCCAAAGTCTGTGTAGAGCTCAAGACTGGATAAAAGGACTACTTGGAAATCCAACTGAAAAGGTTGCTTCAAATTCAGGCAATGTGTTTTACCCTAATTCCATTAGCAATGCAATAGCAAAGGTGAGCAA
Source organism: Xerocomus subilludens (assembly GCA_038092535.1). Taxonomy (NCBI): domain Eukaryota; kingdom Fungi; phylum Basidiomycota; class Agaricomycetes; order Boletales; family Boletaceae; genus Xerocomus; species Xerocomus subilludens. The sequence goes on along the minus strand of JBBPQO010000047.1, from coordinate 17,128 downwards.
CTATATATTTGTTATGTCACTTTTTCATGCAGTTGGCCTTGAGGATTATGCCAACCCCCTCACATGCTTTGCCATGCAAGATTATCTGGAGGATGGCAATGGTTGGATGTCACAGGTCCATCATTGAGAGAAGATCCTTTTGGACCTTTCGAAGGAGTTTGCACCACCCTGTGTTTGTGTTAACAATAATGTATTCTTTGTTGATGAACTCCTTCAACAGTCATCAAAGGAATATTTCATTCCAAAAAAAATTCCAGGCAAAAGTGAATAGTTTGCTGATGGCCCAGGTATTGGCTTTGGGACATGGCATCTCAAAAATGAAAATAAGCAAAGGGCTCTCCAATAATCTCAACTGTGCCTCAAGTTCTTATTTACAAATTGGTTATTCTGTTGACTCCAAGCTTGTAATTACCCCAATTTGAATGTTTGCATGCATGTTTCAGGACATACGAGTGAATGGCTTGGAATTGAGCCCAGGTTTCACTCAGGAGCCTTCATAATGGTTCCAATGGTTTGTATAGACTAATTTTGCTTCAGTATCCTCAGCCACCCATGCAGCACTCATGCAGAACCCACTTTGGGCTAAATTGGGTGGGTGGATGGTTCTCACAATCCCCCTCATTATCTTCATAAATGATGTTTCAGGGAATATATTGAGGCAATGGAATAAGCACCACATGGTGTACATCTCAAATGCCTCAATGTCATATGAGATGCTTGAGAAGGAATTCTGTGTTCAATTTGTCTCATCCTCACCACACACTGCACCTCTTGATCTTATCCGGGTAGTAAGGGACTCCATTGAGTGTGTACCTTGATTGTCTCAGTCACTGGTGTCTCTGATGATCAAAAATTAGGAAAGCAGAAAAGGATGGTATCATTTCCTGGGATTGCAAACTCAATCAAGAGGTCATGTTTATTCCATACAAGGTATTTGTGGCTGGTGACAACCCAATGCAATCGGAGGAAAGCAGCCATGGTGGCCTAAAGTGCAACTTCTTTTGTTGAATGTGCAAAGTTGGTGGCACAACCACTGAGAAGCAGTCTAATAGTGGCTATTCTGATTTGGCTGGACTTTTTTCCTATGGACACCTTCTAATATATGATACTGACAGGTTGGTGAGCTTCAGACACCAGGTGGAACTTTAGTGGAAGTGAAAGAACAAATCAAATTGGCAAAATTGTCTGGGAGAATGGAAAAGGTCAAGAAGGTGGTCAGTGGAACAGGAACACATGATGCAGCATCCACTGCAATCATTGAGTGCCTTCTTGATCTTGGGAAACAATTGAGAAAGTCACTTGATGTCAGAGATGGAAGTTCATGCAGAGCTTAAGCATGATTTTGTGCCAGCACTAGCTGGAAAGTCAGTGGATGATATCATCAATCCACTCTTGGGTATGCCTGGTCTTGACATCCATCATGACACACCAACTGAAATCCTCCACACAATACTATTGGATGTCATCAAATACTACTGGGGACAGACTGTCTATATCCTCAACAAGGAGTAGTGCCTTATGATTTTTCAGTCCTGCCTCGAGTTCATTGACAAGGATGGATTTAATTCTCTTTCACTTGCTGGCCAACTATATTGTCCAGTTCAGAGGCAGTCTCATTGGCAAACACTTCAAAAGCCTTGCTCAATTAATGCCATTTCTAATCTATGATCTCATTCTGCCAAAAGTTGTACAAGGCTGGACTGTGATGGGCAAACTTGTCATACTCCTGTGGCACATGGAGATCCACAATATTGAGGAGTATCTGGTATGTTGATCTCTTCAAGGGACTTTGGCTGGCATTCACCAGATTAATACAGGCCTTACTATCACATACAATCGAAGATTTTCTTTCAATTAGTGCTCAATGTGCCCCAAGTATCCTATTGATGAAAGCAAAGTTTTATTTTTTGCTCCACCTTCCCATGTTCATACGTTGCTTTGGTCCTGCAATCCTCTTTTCAACTGAACAATATGAATCATTTAACCATGTTCCTCAGCTTTCTTCAAAATACAGTAATCATCAAGCTCCCAGTTGAGACACCTGCAATGTTTTTGTGACCAGGATGCAGCCAAGCACATCATTATTGGTGGTTTTTAGCTTGACCTGACCATGTGCATTCCTCATCAAGCTAGAAAGGATATCCATAACTACATGCAAGCACACCCTGAGCAGCAATGTCCTGTAGCAGTCAAAGACATTGGTAAGTTTTTGCATGTTCTCACATAAATGGTACATGAATCCTTATTGCCTTGATAGGAGCTATGCATCTTCCAACCAGTCAGGGCAAGAAGCACAGTGTTACTATACCATCCATCAATTGGAGTCAAACAGAGTCTTCTAGCATAATGACCCTTGACTTTGGTGCTACAAATAGAAAATTCTATAAGGCTGAGCAGTTTATAATGCTGGACAGCAACACTGCCTGCATCAAAAAATATGTCATTTTTCAATGTGACCATGCAGATGCATGCCAGGTGAGTCTTGGTGACTCAGTGCTGAACTTCAAGCAACCATCACTATTCAATGTTAGCTTTCAGTTGGAAAAATCATGGAGATTCTCATTCCTGAAGAGGGTCCCAAACCATGAGCTGCTACCCACATCCTCATTACACAACTGGATTTTCATGCCAACCTTCACCCACAACTTCAGTTACCATGCCTCAAACTTCCAGTGCAGGAATAAAGAATGATTATTCCACTACAAGTATGCTTTTAAGTGATGTCTTGAATTCCTTGTTTATCGTCTTTTCAGCATGTCATGTGTACTATCAATGTTCAGCGAGATTGTGCTACAGCATCATGTACAGAGTTGCAAATGTGATTTGAATGCCAGGAGCACCAGGAAACAACTAAGGTGAAGACTATCACCAAACACACTCCAATCAATGTATTCATTCTCAATACACACACATTGCATAACTACCAACAAATTGCAGCCGTCATACCCTCTGAACTCCTGGCAGAGTGATATGCTGCCCACATAACCAACCATACCTCAATTCAGTTACATGCTGCAAAGACTGTTTGACAGAAGAAGGCATTGGATGGGGAGGTTACATCTGCTTTAGCTGATGCAAATCTGAATGATTAGATGGGACTTACTCCATTATTCAATGGACCTGCAGGAAAGAAAAGAAAAGCAAAAGGGACAGTAGCACCAGCAGCCTCAAAAAAGGGTAAAGGGAAAGCACATGCAATTCCAGAGCTGACTGTTACAGCAACATCAGGGAATGAAGACATTGCCAGTCGGGCCACACCATTTCAAAACACTGTGTTCACACCTCAAGATCAGTTTGTCACTATCCTACTCAGATATTCAAGCCATTTGATATCCACTGGCAACTCATCTGCTTTCAATATACAATGCATCCGATATCATCAGCCACTTCTCCTTATGCTGTCTATCTGACATCATCTTCTTCTTCTGCTGTTCCCTCATCTCATGGACAAGGCACCAGTGGGATTCCTGCACAGTTTCTTAACACTTTTCAGATCTAAGTGTCTATTCCATAAAATAAATATTTGTGACTGTGTGATGACAAAGAACAAAGTGAATTGGATTTGCTGACATTGACCTGGTAGCAGCTTTCTTCCATCCCCAAAACTTTGACCTTGTCCAACTTTCTTGCCATCATTATGGTGAGAGCCATGCCAGCTGGCCTCTTGTCCCAGTTTCTCTTCCAGCATAATGCTTTTAATGCTGCTGAATGAAATGTGCATATGAGGAGTAAAGGATCTGTGCAAGCCAACAGTGGTCATAATGGAGCCAGTGATCCAAATGATGACTTACCCAATAACCAAGAGCTCAGGGAGGATACTCCATTTGAACAGAGGTGGTCTCGCTCAGATTCCTTGGACTTCGACATAGACTTGGATGAGCAATGTGAACTGAAGCAACAAAAGCAATTTGCTGCTTCTTTCTGCAACACCAACAGTCTTCCTGAGGATTCATTGGACAACTTCATTGAGGTAAGCCTACTGTGTAGTCATTGTATGTATTGCACTGACCATGCACAATAGCTGAATAACACAGACATGATGATAAGTATTTATGTGAATATGCTAGAGATGCGAAAGCAGGCACAAAAGTCAGCAGCACAAAAGTTCATCAAGTTAAGGTAAATGAAATGCATAGGTGTTGATCAGCACTGTTCAGCTCATCATGCGATACAAGGACATATTAAAGCCCTGGCTTCAGATTTGCTTACTTTCACCAAACTTGACTGCTTACATTCTGGGACTTGGTGATAGAATTTTTGTAAAATGTCATAGACAGACAGCTTGTGCTCACCGTGTTCTTTTGTAAACTATGACAGGCATTTGCAGAAAAAGAGAATAACATAGAAAGCTTCAAGGTACCCAGCACTGCAATCAATGATCAGGAGATGTGCACAAAGATCATTGCTTTGATCAGCAATCTACTTACCTCCCAGCAGTCCAACATAAAGCAGAAGGTGAACAAACTCGATTATCAATTTATGTTGGCTATGCTCATTGTTAACTCAGATTCAAAACCATATTACAAACAAGGCACACATCTCAGTTCTGGCCAAGTCCTTGGCACCAGGCAGTAGGTATGAGATTACCACAGCACATTGGGCAAGCATTGCCTTTTTGGTAAGATACTATATCAGTGTTTGTGATCAAATGAAAAATCATTTCCAGCACTCCTCATTGGTTGGATACAATGCCATTGTAGAAAAGTCTTGCACTCAATCCACTGGGGGTGGTGATCAGGAATCTCAGCCAGGAAGCAATAATTAGGATGATTCAGACCAGCTGCCAAAGGATAGAGTCTGGAATCCACAAGACTTCTGGAAATATGTTGACCATGTCCTTCATGAGCTCCATGCTACAGCTCATTGAGAGGAAAGCACACCTGCTGCTCATGCCAAATACTTGGAGATGTAAGCCTGGTTCTGGTTGAATGGATACATGTCAATTTTTTTTTTTCAGGTTCTTTATCTGCTGTCTACAAGTGGAGATGAGGGATTATATGGGCACTAAATCAACCCCCATCATGCCTGCATTTGACAAAGTCACTATTCCATTCCATAAGGCCATCAATTCTGGCCTCATCTAGGCCTAGAGGAAGCCACCCCAATAGTGGAGCAGTGTCACATCCATGATTTTTGCTAAGTCCAACACCATACCTCTGGTCTTCTGTTTCCACTATCTCCAGAGCATTCTTGCTTACAAGACCATTCTGAGTCACCAGACTTGCATGTGTTTATTCACCATTTGACTATCTTTGATATCTTGTTTGACCATTTGCAATATTCTGACAGGTGCTGACATCAAGGGGCTATTATCACTGCCATGTCTCACCTCTGACATATAGGAGCTACCAGACATGATCCGGAATTGCCAACACTGTCATTCTCTCGACAGGTGGGTCCTCCAGACCTCTGCCAGAATTGCCAATACTGTCACTTTGTTCTGTATATAAACTCTGTACTCTACTCCTATACCCTCAGTTCAAATATCAATTCTAGCTCTGGTTCTCCCCCTCTCCTGTTTGGTCCTCCTCTTGTTGTCCTCTCCCTCAGCTCATTAATCTTGACCCACCTTGCTCAAACCTTTGAACCTCCATCCTCTGACCTCTGATTCTCTGACCTCTGACCTTTGATCCTCTGCCCTTTGTGCATCCCTCTGAAATACTGGGGACTTGCCTTTGACAAGGACACATCACATAAGATGAAGCCAACATCCCTTCTGTCTGAATACTAACTCCAGAGTTCTGGAGTTTCATCAGAAGATCAGGATCCACTTTAACAGTGGCATACAATTGTCATTCTGATGGCAGAGATGTTGCCAGTCAAGTATTATAACAAGATTGATACTAATAATTTCTCAACTGAATTTGCAATCCAGATTCTTAGAGTTGATTATCACATGCTCACTGAAAAGCTGCTTAGGCATTATATACATTCTCAAAAGTCTCTAAGTGACAATGCACTCAAAACTAATTTGTCAAAGGCAGGCTGCAATGAGATTCAAAATAGTCCAGTTAAATATTTCTATCAACCTATGCTTGGTGCTCTGTGCAGTCCCACACTCATGCAAGCATTTGAAACTCACAATGCAATAGATAGCATGTTCACTAGAATCCATAAAGAGCTTGTTGAGTTTCTCAACTTATTGGTTTGTGCTTGGAAATATCAGAATGGCTGTGACATTAAAACACCTCACAGGTTTGAAGTAAGTTACATCTCCCATTGTTTATAGCACAAGAAGTTGAGGTTCTGAATAGATCACCAAGCACCAATACCTCAAGGCTGATTACTCATCAATGGTTGACTGGCAAGAAACCACAGACTACCTTTGATGCAATCCATCATTCCATGGAAAACCATATTATAACTCACTTACCCACACATCAACAAAAGCTTCATTTGTTCATCTTCTCTGTTGTGAATCAAGTTGTCCCATATTTCCTCTCCTCTTCTTCCCAACTATATTCTTCCTCAAAGATGAATGCTCACATGTATACTATATGTTTGAACATCCAGGACTATAGGTAGTTCTCTTTCTCTTTCTCCTTCCTCTCACCTACTATGCTGATATTTCAGACTTTCTTCTCACATTATACAGCACATGTGTGCATGTGTGTATATACATGTCTTTCTTCCTTTTGCTGACAGGCTGCAACATGGTACTATGTCAGTCCACTGTGTGTGCTGCAGTATAGTAACTGCACTTCCCTTTTTCTATCATTTTGGGGCTGTTGTGGACTGTGTGTTACACAGTCCATGCTCAGATCCCACATGTATATAAATCGTACTGTAGAGACTGTTTCTGCAGTCTTATTCATTTGACCATTGCATTCAGCCTTGGCTTAAGCATGGTTTAAGGATTCAACATTATCTCTGCTACCTTTGCATATTCAGCTTCATGCTTGAGTACCATCTACCTTATCATCATTACCTTTCCCAGTCATTCATTGTTGTCTTGCCCTTGAGGTTTGGCTTCAGAGTTTGGCTTGTACAACACTTGAATAAGATTCCATACTCGAGCATAAGACAGTGCAATGTACTGGATGTTCATTATTCCTCTCAAGAATCTCCCTAAAATTCAGTTGGAAGATACTGAATAGTAAGGAGAAATATTGGGATCAGGAAGAAGAGACTCATTCAATATGAAGGATTTAAAGAAGGCCCTTTGTGAAGCCAAAGAAAAGAAGAGCACACATGAGCTCTATAAGAAGATTGCTGATCTTGGGAAGTGAAATGGTGATAAAGAGAAATTCTGTTTGTAGTGGACAAAGTTACATCTATGGGTTGCATTGCACAAATGGAAGATAACAAAATTTGCTCCATTGCTGTACTGTCCTGTTTCAAGGGAAAGGCCAAAGGTTTTGAGCAGCTCACTATAGAAAGATGCCTTGACCTTGAATCAGACAAAAGGAATACATCTGGAGTTGATGACGACCTGACTTATGAAGAATATGGGAAGGCAGCATGGCTGACATGGAAAGATCTGCAGGATTACTTTGTCAAGTTTTCTTAGATGAAAACATTTGCCTGGAAATCATATAAAAAGTTGAAAGAGATGTATGAGAAGATTGGATGCACTATAGAGAAGGTGTCTGTTGAACAAGGAACTCCACAGTTCCAGCCTGGTTAGAGGGGAAAGTATCATCCTCCTGCAGGCCCACTGCCTTCTAATCCAAGTCCACCCTATCAACCATGTTTCACTCCTACCAGAACTCAGCCAGGATGGGGTGCTCTGATGGACATCAACTCACAGGCCACTATTGGTAACCAGCCATGCAAGACTCATTCATGCTATAATTGTGGAGTACCTGGCCACATCATGCATTTCTGCAAAAAGCCAAAGAAACACACACAAAGTGTAGAAGGATCAATATTGGAGGCAACTCAAATCTCAGCATATACTCACAAGGAAGTGGAAATCTTTTGGCATGACAAGATTGCCATCAAAGCTAAGGAAAAAATGTCTGAAGCTTTAAAAGGGGACTGTTTATAAACACTGGGGGTGTTTGCGAACTGCACAAATATACTAACAGAGATTTCCCTGAGTGTACCATATTGTCTGCATTCTGTGACAGGTTTGCTTCCAAAAGAGGGCCTCACCTAGAAAGCTCAGTGCTGGAAGAAAAATATGGTGTGCTTATTTCCCTCCCATCATATTGTCACAGCAGTTTGATTCACTTTTCTCTTGAATTCCCCACTTCTTCTACCACTTGAACTGTTCCACCTAATCAAATACCCAATATGCTGATGATAGGAGGGCAAATGGTTCTCCCTATTCATATTAGATACCATCAAGGAGTGACCTGGGAAATTTTGTCCCTCAAAGCATTGCTTGACTCCAGAGCATCAAATACATTCATTGATAGAAGATTTTGTATGCAAAACAACATTCACATGGTGCCATTCCCAAGTTTAATCAATGTGCACAACATGGATGGTACTTTGGAATCTATTGGACAGATTATGCATAAAGCAAAACTCTTTTTGGATGTGCAAGGGCATACTAAATATGTGGACACTTACATTTCAATTCTACGATCACACCCTATGTTCATTGGGTACAATTGGTTACATTGTCATAACCCCAAGATCAATTGGGTAATGGGCAGAGTATCCTTCAATCATTGTGGGGTTTTCTGTCAAACAAAGTCTCAAGAATGTGTTCAACCCTCAATGCTCACAAGAAGCATAGAACCTGGTTTGGAAGAAAATGTCCTGGTACAGTACCATGAGTTTCTTGATGTCTTTTCGCAGCATAAATCTGAATGGATGCCAGTTTGTAAACCTTGGGATCATGCAATCGACCTACAGCCTGACTTCATACCAAAGAAAGGTCAGGTCATTCCATTATCAAATGTTGAGATGGAGGAAGTACAGACATTTATCAACAAGGAACTTAAGAAGGGGTACATACGTCCATCAAAGTCACCTCAAACATTCCCAGTATTCTTCATTCCTAAGAAGTCAGGTGGTAAGCAACATGGACTATTGATACCTTAATGAGGGCACTCAAGAATGCCTACCCACTTCCTCTCATTCTGCAGTTGATTGATTATTTAAAGGGCACAGATTTGTTTACCACTATGGATCTATGGCTGGGATTTAACAACATCTGTATCAAGGATAAAGATGAATAGAAGGGAGCTTTCATCATGCCCATTGGTTCATATGAACTAATGGTAATGTACTTTGGAATGACTAACTCTCCTCTCATATTTCAACAGATGATGAACAACATCTTCAATGATATGTATACCATTTTAATCATCTTCATGCACAATTGTATGGTTTTCACAAAAGGACAGACACTAACATTCCATAGGGATATGGTAAAGGAAGTCCTGCAATGTCTCTGAGAAAAAGATCTTTATGTCAAGCTGAAGAAGTGCCATTTTGAGCAAGAGAAGGTTGATTTCCTTGGAATGGTTGTCTCCCATGAAGGTGTCAAGATGCAAGGCAAAAAGATTGCCACAATATTGGACTGGCCAACCCCAACACACTTGAAACAAGTGCAGGGCTTCTTGGAGTTGTGCAATTACTACTGTCATTTTATTTCTAGATTATTGAATGATCTTACCAAAAAGAACACCCCTTTCAAGTGGGGTGCACCACAGCAGCAAGCATTCAAGAACCTCAAAAGGGAATTTATGAAGCCAAGCCTATTGGCATATCCTGATCAAAATAAGGAGATGCACATCGAGACTGATGCCAGCAATATTGTGACTAGCAGAGTCTTGTCTATCAAAGGTGATGACAATGTGTGGTGACCATGTGCTTTTATTTCTCACTCTTTTGATGCACATGAGTGCAACTACCCTATTTATGATAAAGAATTGCTAGTGGTGATTTGTGCACTAACCAAATGGAGACATTATCTTCTAGGATGGCCATCTTTCGAAATCTGGATGGATTATAAGAACCTTGAATATTGGAAGAAACCACAGACACTTTCACAGCAGGCAAGATGGCACACATTATTGAAAGAATTCAATTATGTTATATGTTACAAGCCTAGAGCTTCCAATGAACAAGAAGACACCTTGTTAAGGTGACCAGATCATGGTGATGCTGTTCAGGATCACAATACTAACATCACTTTGCTCCCTGAAATAGTTTTTATGAAAGAATGTGTTCTGTTGTCAATGTTCTACAAGACTCTTCAAGATGAGTCAGAAAAGATGCAATATGTGGAGATCTTAGGATATGAATATGACAGGGATGAAAGAGTGTTCTGTAATGAGTGGGGAAAGATTTTTGTTCCCTCATCCTTGCATGCTGAACTACTGAATATGTGCCATGACTCTCCTCTTGCAGGACATGCAGGCCAAGCCCGTACCATCCATCTTCTCTCTTAATATTTCTCTTGGCCTAGTGTTACACATGACACCAAGCTCTATATAGAACACTGCCATGTGTGCACCCTCACAAAGGGTAAGCAAAAAGCACCAGCAGGCAACCTCCTCCTCCTTTCTGTACCAAAGCATCCTTTGGAAGATCTTTCAGTTGATTTTATTTCCAGTTTTCCATTGTCAAAAGGATTTGATTCCATTTGTGTTGTTGTTGACCGTTCCTCAAAAGAGGTTGTTTTCATCCCTTGCGATAAGATGGTTTCATCAAAGAACTTTGCTAGCTTTTCTTGGACAATGTTTGATGCATTCATGGATTCCATGTTCATTGGTATCAGATAGAGGCTCCCAGTTCTTTTCAGACTTTACTGTTAAGCTCTGTCTGCTGTTGGGTATCTTGCAGCGACTTTCCATGGCCTATCACCCCCAGATGGACATGCAGACTGTGCATCTAAGCCAAGAACTCAAACAGTACCTATGCACATGCATGGCAACATGGCAGGAAGTCTGGATTGATTGGTTGAAGATCACACAATTTCAACATAATAATGCCCTTATGATTTCAACCAGTACTATACCTTTCATCATTATGTGCAACTACCACCCTTGTCTTAGCTTTGAAGGGAACACTAAGTCCATGACAGGTTTGTATGGAAAAGAGTTGGAAAAGGCACATAGTTAGGTGGAGCAAGGTCTGGAAGAAATGCTGCTATGAATAATCACCCTGCCAATTGAAAGCACTTGGAAGCCCCTGAATATGTTGTAGGTGACAAGGTCTGGTTGTCTACTAAACATCTCCGATTGCTATATGTGGCCAAGAAGCTTATGCAGAAATGGATTGGACATTACACTGTTAAATGGGTTATGCTGAATGCCATCAAACTTCACTTGCCAAAGGCAGTGTGTATTTATCTGGTGGTTAACATATCTTGAGTGAAAAGATATTGGGACACCCTACCTGGTCAAAAACTGCTTCAACCAAATGCTGTCCGAATCTCAAATAAGGGTTACAAGGAGTATGAGGTCAAGTAAATTGTGGCATCATGAATGAACATGCAGAAACTGGAATATATGGTGCACTGGTGAGAATGGGACAATGAGTTCAATTGGACCTGGGAGCCCAAAGCAAATCTCATACATGCTGTGGATGCTATTGTGGATTTTCATGTGCAGCAGCCTTCGGTGCCATTAAAATTACATGGCATCTCCACATCAGATTTCTTTAGCCTTTTCCAGGAATGCCCTGATGCCTGTAACACCTGCAGCAGCATTAAACATCTCAACTATAAGGCTGTGCTATGAAGTGGCATCACTCAGCATATCTTTTATCTCAGGCCATCCTCGTCTGCTGCTGTATAACTTTCATCTGCTCCCTCACCTGTGGCCATTCTTTCCATCCACCATGTCCACCACCATTCTCATCCTTGTGTCTCTTACAACTGTCTCCTCTCTCTTTGCCTTCATTTCACTCCCCTTCTTCATCTTCTCCATCTATCTCCATCACCTCTGTTTTCTCACCCTTGCTGTCCATACATAGTGTACAACTGAACATTCTGTGGGGGCATCATTAACCATTGGGCCCTTTACAGTCCATATTACTATTAATACATGATTGACCAAACCCTTTCCTTCTCATACTCATTTCAATCCCCCTGCTTGGGAATGGGACTGGGCTCAGCAGGCGCCTGTGGACAGTTAGGGTCCCTTAGATCCAGTAATTGCCTCTAACCCTACTGATGAGCCCATCACCTTTGCACTGAACCCTTTGTCTCCTGCAACTATCATCCCTGTCCCTATTACCAACACAATGGGGGCCAATATCCATGCAACTCATGCTTTCACACCAGTGGTGGGTGTTTTGGATCTGGTTAACAGTATCTACTAGGCAGTGGACCTCAGCTGGAGGATTCAGTCCTCAAGGGGGGGTGATGTCTTGAATTGAGTCATCCCATATGTCATCTCCTCTTCTTTCCAACTACATTTGTCCTCAAAGACAATGCTTACATGTATACTATACATTCAAGCATCCAGGACTATAGGTAGTTCTCTTTCTCTTTCTCCTTCCTCTTGCTGTTAAAGTCTATCCTAATCTCCTGATGAAACTCTGGAACTCTGGAGTTAGTGTTTGGGCAGAATGTTGGCTTCACCTTATGTGGTGTGCCCTTGTTGAAGGCAAGTCCCCAGTATTTCAGAGGGATGGACATAGTGCAGAGGGTCAGAGGTCAGAGGTCAGAGGATCAGAGATCAGAGATCAGAGGGTCAGAGGATTAAGGGAGGGAGGGTTAAGATAATGAGTTAAGAGAGAGAACAACAAGAGGAGGTCCAAGAGGTGAGGAGGGAAATCAGAACTAGAATCAATATTTGAACTGAGGGTACAGGAGCAGAGTACAGATTTTATATACAGAACAATGTAACAGTATTGGCAATTCCAGTGGAGGTCTGGAGGACCCACCTGTTGTGAGAACAACAGCATTGGCAATTCCAGATCATGTCCAGTAGCCCCCTAGTGTCAGCACCTGTCAGAATATTACAAATGGTCAAACAAAATATCAAAGATAGTCAAATGGTGAATAAACACATGCAAGTATGGTGACTCAGAATGGTCTCATGAATAGGAATGCTCCAGAAATTGTGGAAACAAAAGACTGGAGGTATAGAGTTGGACTTAGCAAAAATCATGGATATAATGCTCACCTACTATGCTGATATTTCAGACTTTCTTCTTATGTAATATAGTGCACATGCATGTATATTTCCATATGTGTCTTTTTTCCTTTCTTACCAGGCTGCAATGTGGTACTATGTCAGTCCACTATGTATGCTGTGGCATAGTAACTGTCCTATCCTTTTTCTGTTATTCTGGGGCTGTTTTGGACTGCATGTTACACAGTCTGTGCTCAAATCCCACATGTATATAAATTGTACTGTAGAGACTGTTTCTGCAGTCTTATTCATTTGACCATTGCATTCAGCCTTGGCTTGAGCATGGTTTAAGGATTCAACAGTATCTCTGCTACCTTCATGCATTCAGCTTCATGCTTGAGCACCATCTACCTTATCATTATTACCTTTTCCAGTCATTCATCATTGTCTTGCCCTTGAAGTTTGGCTTTGGAGTTTGGCTTGTGCAACATTCTCCTTGTGTTTTTCTGCCATATTCCAGAATTGGATGGATTATCTAACTTTACACTTGTGCAGCCCTACTCAATGAGGACTGGCATTTTTCTCCAGCTAGACTGTGATCTCAGTCTCACCTATGTCAGGGCTGCCCCTCCATCCTCTTCTATTTTTATTCCCTAGCCTCCATCATTTGTGGGGCTGTTTTGGCTCCTAACACTCGTAATGTGGATGACTACTGTACATTGCTTTCAGTTATCTTGATGATGACATGTTCCTTTGCCTCAAGGATACTGCAAAGTTCAGCTTACAAAATGAAGCCTAAGTATAAATTTCTGTGTAAGTCATATCCTTTAAATTTAAAAATACCTGTTCATAAACTATATTTTGTATGATGGATTCAGAGTGGATGCACAGATGGCCCACAGTTTCTAAATAGATTTGAATAGTTTACCAATGCATAACATTGAATTTGTCTGAATTGTAATAGGCACAATGTGTAACAATACAATAATATTAAGAACATTCTAAATCTAAATCATAAAGTGGCTCTCATTGTCTTCCAAATCTGTCCAATATCTCAGGCCATTGACATCAAGACAATCAACTTCAGATTGTTGAAAACAATGACTCTAATCATGCCCAATGTCTTATTCCTCCTTGGGCCACATCACAGTAATCATAGGTGACAATCTGACCATTTGGTTATTATCATTGACATTATTGTCTTTTATATATGCTAATGTGAACCAATGTTGACCCAGACTGACTGCTCTTGGACCTGTGTCATTCAAACTGCCTTACTCAAACTAAGAAATGTGACCACATTGATGCTGGTGTATGTATCATCACTGCACAATGTCTAAATCCAGTCTAAAACAGCTGATGATCAAAAGGACACAACACCAACATGCATCTCATTATTCTCAAGCATGTTTCAATTTGTAAGATTCTTTGTCATTTATAGCAGATATTCTACTAATGATCATGATCCAAATTAGTATTAATATTATGTTTGTTCTAAATCAGAATCAGATCCTGACATCACTCTGTCTCTTACTCTCATCATTCAAAATTGAACACCATGTGTTATTCATGCATTGCCCTACTGTGCAGCATCATAAAGAAGAGATTGTCCTAGGCCTGGATGGATCTGACTTGGACTCCAATGGTTTTGATCAGGAAACACAGGAAGACAAGAAAGATAGCAGTTATGAGCAAATCATGAGTGCTTTGTGGATACCAGGTCCTGATGCAGAATTGGCTGAACTGGAAAAGATCAGTCTGTACATTATTGTATTAATTGTTCATTCTCTATCATATATAAATTGACTTGTGCTTGCAATCAATATAGGCACTTGCATTGTGTCAGAAGACCTTGACCATGATGCACATTAAGCTGGAAAGCACCACAAAGGAGCTCCAAACCTTCAGGGCAGCATTACCACCAAGGAAGCACAAGGCTATATTAAACAAGTCTACTGGCCAAGCAGCAAAGAAGTGCACATTGCTGTACTGACTCTGGGTCATTGACAGCCTTTTTCCCATCACCAGCAACCCTGATGTTGACCTCTTTATTACCAACCACTGGGCTTCACCTGATGCCAAGTGCAATGCAGTCATCACTGAACTATTCATGATTGCACCCAAAGTTCTCCACAAGGAGATGGTTACATACAAGGCTGTGGTTCCATGGTACATCCTGTGAATTATTTGGACTGTTCTTAGACTCTCTATATTAACAACATTGAACTACTAACAGTTTTCCAATGCCCTGAACCAGGAGAGATTCAATATACTCCAGGCCATCAAGAAAGCATCAACACTTGTTTTCACTCCACTAAAGGTCTCAGATGTGACAATTTTCACCTCTCACTCATAAGCAAGACAATCCAGAGATGAAGCAATTGTTGATGAAAGATGGCATGTACCATCACCTTGCCCCTGTCCTATTTGCAGATCTCAATTGGATGTCACCTGACAGATTTCTCAGGAATCCTATCCTCATCAATGTAAGTTGGTCTCACTCTCTCTTTGACTGCTTAGTGCTTGATATTGATACTTGTTTTGCAGATCATTTGTCCTCTCCTTTTTGGCAAGGCCACACTCACAAAGGAGAAGGCTCATGGAGGACTGGAGGCCAGGGGACAAATTTATATTGTCCAATGCATAACAGAAGGTCTTATAGAAGCAGTCACAATATTTGTAAGTGGGTTCTAATGTATCTAAGCTCTCAATATTAACCAGGCCCCTACTTAAGGCTCATTACTTGCTTATACCAGATCCTGAACTCCAAACTATGGGGAGTGAAACCAAGATTTCTTATGAAGCAGATTATGCCTTCTATCTTCAATGTCTCTTTAAACATTCCAACTGGGGTATCAAAACCATTGACTTCTTCAAAACAGGGGTCTTTGGTACTAAGAAAGATGACAGGTTGTCTACTGCAACAGTGCCATTGTCTCCTAACCACATCTGGAAAGATGACTTCCTTGACAATTTGGATCATGCCAAACCAGCTGTGCAAATATTGGCTAGCATGTTGAGTCCACAGCCCATCACCATATTGATATCTCAGCTTATAGTGCATAACCTTCATTTGCAAGCCATCACTTGCTGACCCACTCTCCTCAGCACTTACCAACTCACTCTTCTGTTTGGTTTTCTCATCCTCCATCACCACCTCTCCTAGCATCCACAGTATCCATCCATAATTATCTAGCTGTGGCCTCTATGTTGTCCATGTTGAGGTTGCAGGTTGACTTTGGACAGATGAGTATCAGCAGGGACCCAGGAATAGACTCTACTGAAGCTAATCATGTCCAAGCACCAGTGTCAGGTTGCCAAGTTTCCTCTTCTTGTCATGATTACACCAGTTCCTGCTTGACTTCCTGAATCATCAGCACTCCCAGCCAGTTCTAAACTTCTAGTCCAGAAGCATACTACATGCAGCTCACACACAAAATCCAAGACGTGAGGTGGATTCCATTTACCTGCCATCTCAAACTTTGGCTTACTATTTGTACATTGTTTGAGTTTTGTTGTTGTTCTGAATTTCTTGCCCAGGCTGTTATAGTTCATAAGCATAGTAGTTCCACTCCTAGCTGCTGCAACTATGCATACATACCATCCATCAT
Organism: Xerocomus subilludens; assembly: GCA_038092535.1. Taxonomy (NCBI): domain Eukaryota; kingdom Fungi; phylum Basidiomycota; class Agaricomycetes; order Boletales; family Boletaceae; genus Xerocomus; species Xerocomus subilludens. The sequence goes on along the minus strand of JBBPQO010000047.1, from coordinate 531 downwards.
CATTAGTACTTCCAATAAATTGATTTCAATCTAAGGCCCAAGAGCAGTGAGATAGTAACCATATTAGTAATCAAATCATGACATAATTTTTTTGAAACCTGCTGAAATGCACTTAAAGTTTCAGGCATCTTTGGTTTTACAGGTCCATCAAAGAGAAGTTGAGAAAGGGTGATGGCAGCTGCACAGAGCAGCCAGACAAGGCATGGACATGTGATGCTCACATTCCACTCCACTACACCCAAGCCATTCCAGATGCTGCTTGCCCTCTGCCTGTGTATTATTCCCATGAGTCATCCTATCCTATGTTTTCCATCTCTGAATCTGCATCCACAGTTTCCCATGCAGCCAACCAAGCAGCTCCTTCCCCCTTTCCCAAGCACATGGCCCACACCTGCATCATCCTCTGCCCACCTCATGCCCTTTGCATCCCTCTTTGGCCAGAGACCTGCCACTCCACCACCAACAACAGCCATACCTCCACCCCCCAATACCAACCCCACCATTGATGGCCCCACCCTTGTCATCAACACC
>JBBPQO010000046.1:0-21985 GCA_038092535.1 Xerocomus subilludens | reverse complement strand
TCATCCAATGTTGTTAACTGGGCCTGCAGTGGAGTGGAATATGTGGTCTGATGTTGGCAAGCAGGCCCAGGCTGGGCTGGTGTACATAGCCCAATACTGGTGGATGGATCTGGAGGTGTTGGGTATTCCACCCAATATTGGCAGGCAGATCTGGGCTGTGGTTGTGTAGATAGCCTGACATTGGCAATCAGGCCTAGGCAAGAGTAGGAGTATGGGTAACCCCTGGGGGTTGGGATCTGGATATATTTGGGGTATAAATGGGGGCAAAGATTATTGATCCTTATACTCCTCAGGAGTTCTCAGGGGTATCTGTGAGTGTTGTGCATGTGAGTATCTTGGATTTTGGCATTTTTATTCAGTATAATAGATTACCCTTGTTTATGCTAATCCTATTTATGCTAATCCTTGTTTAGCTAATCTTAAGTATCCTAACCCTTGTTGATACTAAGGAATGACATGGGTTGCCATCAACCCACAGATCTCCAACTGTTATGCTTGTCCTGGACAGGGCCAAGAGTAGGCTCAGTTAAATTGAAGGAAAAGGACAAGACAAGGTCAAAGACTAAGAATAGCCTTGAAGAGTGAGGAATGTCCTCACTTGTTGAAAGGTTCAAAGAGCAAAGACCTTGATCAAAGTTTGATGAAGACTTAGAGAGTTCTGGACAAGAGATTGATTCAAAGAAGACTACAAGGCATAGGCTACCAAGTAGGTCTTAAAGAAGTAAAGAAGAGGTTTATATACTAAGGAGGATTGAGCATGGACCAGGAAGTCTGAGATCCAAAGTATTTGAGAGAAGGTTCAAGAAGACAGAAGAACAGAAAAGAACATGATAGAACACTGATGACAAAGAAAGAAAGTCAAGTAAGAGTTGAACCTACAAGATATCATACAACACTAGGTTGAGCATAAAAGTAAACAAAGGTAAACAAAAAAAGGAAATGTAATATTGCCCCTCTACTAGGTTTGAGGTGCTGATGAAAAACTTTTCAAAAGAAGAGGATCTCCTGCTCAAAGACCACTATAAGTGGGAAGGATCTAGTGACATTGGGCCAAGAGGCGTCATTCCATTGGACATCAACATAGGTGTCATTGTCAAGAGTTGGGGTAGGAGGAGAGTGATGACAAGAGTAGCCAGGGGGATGAGGAGGAGGAGAATGAGGGAGATGAGGAGAACTGATAGCAGGGTGGCAATGACCATTGGAAGAATGATTAGAAGAACCAGACAATGAACTGGAGGAGGAGGATATGATATGATGAGGGGAACAATGATAAGGGCAGTCATGTTGCAAATATCCAGGGCCCCATCAAAGGCAGGTGGGACATTGGTAGTAAGGACAGTTAATATGAATATGACCTACACACCTGCAGGAGAAACAAGCATGTTGATAATGTGAGTAAGAGGGGGAGAGAGTGTGATCATAAGGTTCACCATTGATAGCTCCTAGAGTCTGGACTTCATGCCAAGCTTTTTCTCATTCTAAGGTAAAAAGCTCTTTAGTAGTGAGGAGGGAGGAAGATGCTGAGGAAAAGGATGGGGGAGGAGGAGCAACTGAATTTTCCAGGTCCTGAAGATAATGTTCAATATTAAGAATGAGGTCAGACATGCCTAACTAATACAAAGCTGAGAGGAGACTGATCTCAAGGTGAGAGTGGAGAGCACAGATGACTGGTGACTGATGGACTTGGATGGGGGAGTAACATAAGAGAGCTATGACATCTGCTAGACATTGGTTTTAGAGGAAAGCAGAATATAAGGACTGTAGAGGAGCATCCATATCCAAGTGAGCATCAAGAGGAAGGATGAGACATTGGTTATGTAGCACATGAGACAAACGATGTACAATAGATTCATAGGGAAGGGGGAAAAGATAATAGGCATTGGCTGGGACATTGACAGATATGATTTGGATGAGGTGAACAGGATGAGGGTTTTGAGCAGGAAGAGGGGAATGAAGATATTTGGCAAGGGGGGGATGAACAGGAAAGGCAGAAGAGGGAGCACAAGGTTAATCATTGGAGATGACCTTGATGAAGGGAATGGGAGATGAAGAAAGGAGATATGGCCATAGTAAAAGATGAAGGATTGAGAGGAAGTGGAATGGATGAAAGTGGAGAGGGAGAATGATTACAAGGAGGGAGAGAGATGAGAAGACTTTTTATAGTCTTCCAAAGTGGACTTGGCATTTTTGAAGTCCTGTTTGGAAACTCAAGAATATTCTTCAGCAGAGTATCCTTTCCATCAGATGAGATAAGAGTGGCAAGAGGGCAGACCATGGTGACAGATAACATAATTGATTGCATACTCCTCTTCACCAGCAATAAGGTTAGAGGGTGGAGGCAGGAGATTCTTGCTGTGAATGGAGTTTTTACAATAGGGCAATAAAAGAGAAGCATAGCAAACAGGATGGATATGCCACATTTCTGGAAGACAGAGTTGGAAGGTGATAGGAGATAACACCTTGGTAATGAAAGGTCCTTTTTGCTTCGGTGTAAACTTCAGATTGGCAATAAGATGTTTCAAATTATGAGCTTTGAGCTAAACTTTATCTCCTTTGAAGGAAGAGTAGTTTTTGTAAGTGTGGGAAGCCATAACCTGGCAAGCAAGTTCATGGGTGGTGAGAGCTTTGTTATGAGAGGAAGAGAGTTATTTGAGTTGAAGTTTGATATCAGGGAGTGGAGTTTCAGGGAAAACAGAGGAAAGAGCATGGAATCTATATTCCATCATGAGATAGAAAGGGAAAACCAATGTCACAGAATGAGGGCAATGATTTTGAGCAAATTTAGCATGGAAGATAGAATTGGCCCAAGAAGACAGGTTATTGCCACAGAAGATATGTAAGTAAGTTTTGATCTCTTGATAAATACATTCTGTTTTGCCATCTGACTGAGGATGGTAGGTGGTGGAAAGAGAAGGATTGTACTTGAGGATATGACCCATTTCTTTTGCAAAGGTGGAGGTGAATTGTAGACCATGATCAGAGATAACCTTGTTGAAGAGACTGAAATGGAGGTAAACCTTGTGGAAAAAAAGAGAGGCAACACCTTTGGCAGTGATGGATTTCAAAGTGGAACAGAAAATCATCCCCTTAGTAAGGCCATAGTCAACCATGACCAGAAGAGTATCAAAACTGGAAGAAGGAGGAAGATCAGTGATGAGATTGCAAGAGATCTGTTGGAAAGGATGGAAGGCAGAGGAATGAATAGGGGTGAGAGGAGGAACAGGAGGATGAGTATTTGCTTTGTATTGCTGACAGGTAGCACACCCTTCTACATAACTCTAAATATGGAAAGCAAGGCCAGGCCACCAGAATTTGAAAGAGACTAATTGACAAGAATTCAAGTAACTGGGGTGGCCCACAGAAGGGTGATTGTGACAATGAACAAGGACTTGGCAACATAAATCACCAGAGTCAGGGACAGAGGTATGACCTTTGTAGGTGAGGAGGCCATTGATGTGCTGCCAATCAGCTAGACAGGAATGAAAGGCAGAGGGAAGATCATTGTTAAGTGACTATAGGGATTGAAGAATGAGAGGATCAGAGGTGGAAGCAGAGGCAAGTTTGGAGGTGAGAATAGAATCTATAGCCTTTACAAAAATAGAGGGAGGAAGAAGAATAACTTCCACATTATTGAGGGAGCAGAGAAGTAAGGAGATCAGGATGATGGGAGAGGGCATCTGGTCCAGCAAGAGCAGTACCAGGAACATGAATAATCTTAAGATTGAAGTTGGCAAGATCAAGGAGCCGGCGGGCTTGATGATAGTTGAGGACTTGGGATTTTTTAAAGAACAGGAGATTTTTATGATCTGTGAAACCTGAACAGGAAAAGGGGAGCCATGGAAATAATGATGCCAAGCTTTCAAGGCACAAATAATCACAAGTAGTTCACAATCATAGACATTATAGTTCTGTTCAGCAGGAGAAAAGGATTTGGAGAGATAGAAGCAGGGATGCCAATTGCCATTCAAATCAGTTTGAAGGAGTATTCCTCCAAATGCATACAAAGAGGCATCAGTGGTGATGGCAAAGAAGGAGGTAATATTGGGAAGGCAGAGAATGGGTTTTGACAGAAACATGCATTTAAGTTGGTCAAAGGCAGATTGGTAGTATTCTACACCTTGTAGTCTCCTTGAATATCTTTTCTTTTCTAGAAGCTTTCTAAGTCTGCTTCAAACTTTGATGAAGTCTTTGCTCTTTGAACTTGTGATAAGTGAGGACACCCCTCGCTCTTTAAGACTCTCTATAGTCTCTTTACCTCACCTCATCCTTGTCCTTCGACCCAACTGAATCTACTCTTGGCCCTACCCAGGAAAAGCATAACAAAAGGTCAAGGTTATCTTTTATGGCTACTACCATCGTAAGCCATCACCATGTCACATCTTCCTCCTCAAATCCCACCTCCTCAGTGGCCCTCTCAGAATCCTTCTCCCATCTCTGTCTCCTTAGAACCCTCTGAACCTCATACTGTAGATGATCAGTCAAACTCTGACATAGAACTTGTCACTCCCCACAGACATGAGACTTCTCAAGCTCTCATACAACATCTTGCCTCTGGTCTCTTTTTATCTTGAGAACCATCACCACCATCTCCTTTTCTTCAACCCATTGTTCTACCACCACCATCTGTCAACATGTCTTCCTCCACAGCCAAATCCATTGAACTTTGTATTGCCATCCCCAAAGCATACAATGGAGCCTATGATCAGGCCATCCCTTGGATCAACTCCATTGGTTTCTACCTTCTTGTTAACTCTGCCATCTACAACTCGGACAATAAGAAGGTTGTCTTTGCCCTCTCCTACATGACTGAGGGATCTGCTTCCTCTTGGGCAGATACCTTCTGACTTTGAGCCTCTCAGGGCACCACTCCATCTTTAGGAACCTTTGATGACTTTGTTGCCAAGTTCAAGAAGTTCTTCAAACACCTTGACACCACTACTAACACCATAACTTGGTTATCCACCAAACAGATGATCAAGAAGAAGGATGGTACCTTCTTTTCCACCCTTTCCAAATACATTACTGAATTCCAGAACCAAGTTGCCATATCTTTGATTATCAACTCTAACATCATCATTGGCCACTTCTCTGCTGGTCTCCAAGATAACCCCTGATGAAAGAAAGAGGAAAGTCTCTTTCATTTTATCTTTTTAAATGGAAATAATGCTTCAATGCCATCGTCTCCCTCTATCTGTAATAGTATCCTCTGCAACAAAGACTATGCGATTTCTCCTGCAAGTTATCATTCCAGACCACACTATGAAAGTCGTCAATACCCTTTCCCTTGTAGACTCTGGTGCAGATATTAACTACATCAACTGGCAATTTGTCAAGAATCATCATCATCCTACCATGAAACTTGAGAAACCACTTCAAGCCCAGAATGCAGACCACTCAGAAAACAAGAATGGAATAATCCATCACTCTTGTAACCTTTTTGTCAATGTTGAGGGGATTTCCCACTCCATCCAATTCCATGTTATGGCCCTTGGATCTGATAATGTTATCCTTGAACTCCCTTGGCTTAAGAAGGTTAACTCCATCATCAATTGGTCTGCTCAAACATTGTCTATTGCTGAATCTACCAATCAATCTTGAAAACTTCACTCTTCCTTTCACCTTAACACCAAACAACACAATCAATTCTATGAGAAACTTGCTCCTCCTTGATCAGATCCCCCTGTCCAGCATGTCCACATAAACACCATTATCAACAAACAACTCTTTGATTACCTTGATTATAAACCTGAATCTCACTACATGCAAAAGGCGATGGATCTTCAAACCCTCAATAATTGTACTTGATTTGGTTCTTGATTTGCTCCTCTTGGCTCTCCTGTCATCCAGAAGCTTACTACTGCTATGGAACTTGCAATGGCAGCTGAGTTTGGAAAGCCAAAAAAGACCCTCCTCCTTGAATACTCTGAATTTGCCTGTATTTCCCAAGGAAGCAACCAATCATATACCCCCTTCTAGATCTTGCAGACATGAAATCAATCTTGACAAATCATTTGTTTTGAAGGTTGGAAAAATCTACCCCTTGTCTCCTGATGAACAAAAGGCTACCAAAGACTTCCTAGATGAGAACCTGAAATCTGGGAAAATATGCCCTTTGAATTCCCCTCAAGCATCCCCCCTTCTTCTTCATCAAAAAGAAGGATGGTGGCCTTTGCCCATGTCAAGACTACCATTATCTTAATGACCACACTGTTTGTGATGCCTATCCCCTCCCTTTTATCTCCAACCTTGTTGATAAGCTTTGTGATGTGAAACTCTTTACTAAGTCCAATGTATGATGGGGATGCAATAACATCTGTATCAAAGACAACCATCAATGGAAGGCCACATTTATCACTCACAAAGGTCTTTTTGAACCGACTGTCATGTTCTTTGGTCTTACCAACTCCTCTGCTATGTTTTAACAATTCATGAATGATTTTTTCCATGATATGATTGCTGAAGGATGGCTGGTAATCTATATAGATGATCTCCTGATCTACTCTCCTGATGAAACTACTCATACCAAACAAACTAATTGTATCCTTCAACAAATGCAGGAACTAGATCTCCACTGAAGTTGGAGAAATGTATCTTTGCTGCCAAAGAAGTGGACTACTTAGGAATGATTGTGAAGCTTGTGGTAGATCCAGTTAAACTCAATGGTATCACCCAATGGCTGACTCCTCAGAAAGTCAAAGATGTTCATTCTTTCCTTAGCCTTGCAAGCTTCTATCATTGTTTCATCCCAGAGTACTCTACCATCACCTGACCCCTTATTGACCTTACTAAAAAAGATCTCCCCTGGGCATGGACCTCCCTCTCCCTAATCCCACCTCCTCTTTTGCCATCACCACTGATACTTCTCTATGTGCCTCCAGAGGTATATTGCTTCAAACCAACTCTAATGGTGACTGGCATCCCTGCTTCTATCTCTCCACATCCTTATCTCCTGCTGAGTACAATTACAATGTCTATGATCATGAGTTGCTCATGATTATTTGTCCCCTGAAGGCTTGGCATCACTATCTCCATGGTTCCCCTTTCCCTGTTCAAGTTTTTACAGACCACAAGAACCTCCTGTTCTTCAAGAAACCTCAGGTTCTTAACTGTCATCAAGCCCATTGGCTCCTTGACCTTGCTGATATTGACTTGAAAATATTCATGTCCCTGGGACTGCCCTTGCTGGACCTGATGCCCTCTCTTATCACCCCAATCTCCTTACCTCTTCCCTTGACAATGCAGAAGTCACTATCCTTCCCCCCTCTATCTTTGTGAAAGCCATCAACTTCATCCTTTCCTCTAAACTTGCCTCTGCCTCTTCCTCTGATCCTCTTGTTCTCCAATCATTGCAATTGCTTAATGAGGATCTTCCTTCTACTTTTTGCTCTCATCTCACTGACTGGCAATATGTCAATGGACTCCTTACTTATAAAGGTCATACTTTCATCCCTGACTCTGGTGAACTTTGTCACCAAATTCTTGTTTGTTGTCATGATCATCCTTCCACTGGCCACCCAGGTTATTTGAAAACCCATCAACTAGTTTCCTCCAAGTTTTGGTGGCCTGGCCTTGCTTCTCATGTCTAAAGCTATGTCAAAAAATGTACCACCTGTCAGCAATATAAAGCAAACACCCATCCTCTTGTCTCTCCTCTTACTCCCATCCAGTCCTCTGCCTCTTGTCCTTTCCAACAGATCTCCTGTGATCTTATCACTGATCTTCCCCTTTCTTTCAGTTTTGATACTCTTCTTGTTATAGTCAACCATGGCCTTACTAAGGGAGTGATTCTCTCTCCCACTTTGAAATCTGTCACTGCTGAAGGCATTGCTTCCCTCTTTTTCCACAAAGTCTACCTCCATTTTGGTCTTTTCAACAAAGTCATCTCTGATTGCAGTCCTCAGTTCACCTCTGCTTTCACAAAAGAAATGGGTCATATTTTGAAGTATGATCTTTCTCTCTCCACTGCCTATCATCCCCAGTCTGACAGCAAAACAGAATGTGTCAATCAAGAAGTTGAGACCTATTTACATATATTTTGTGGCAACAACCCCTCCTCTTGGGCTGATTCAATCTCTCATGCCAAATTTTCTCACAATCACCACCCTTACTCCATAACATCAGTATCCCCCTTTTACCTTATGATGGGATACAAACCTTGTGCCCTTCTTTCCATTCTCTCCAAAACCCCTCTTCCTGCCATTGAGCTCAGGCTCAAATAGCTTTCCTTGTTTTGCAACAAAGCACTTGCTGCCCACAAACTCACTTTCCAAGTTATGGCCTCTCATACCTGCTGAAACTATTCCCCTTTCATTAGAGGAGACAAAGTTTGGCTAGAAGCTTGTAATTTGAAATGTCTTATCTTCAATCCAAAGTTCACACCAAAGCAAGAAGGACCCTTTACCATTGTAAAGGTGCTATCCCCCATCACTTTCCAACTCTGTCTCCCAAAAACATGGTATATCCACCCTGCTTTTCAAGCATTTCTCTTATTGCTCTATTGTGAAAATCCCATCCACAGCAAGAACTTCCCATCTCCATCCCCTGATCTTATTGCTGGCAAAGAAGAATACAAAATCGAATGTGTTATCTGTCATTGTGGTCCACCTTCTCACTGTTTCTATCTTGTCTGATAGAAGGGGCATTCTGCCAAAGAAGAATCTTGGGTTCCTAAGCAGGACTTCAAAAATGCCAAGTCCATTCTTGAGGGCTATCAAAAGTCTTCTCATCTTTCTTCATCTTTATAATCATTCTTCCTTTCAACTTCCACCTATTTCAATCTCTTCTATCCTTCATCTTTACTATGGCTATTTCCCCCTCTTCTTCTCCTGTTCCCTTTATTGAGATTGTCTCAAACAATCAACCTTGTACCCCCTCTCCTGCTTTGCTAGTTCATCCTCCCCTCATTGAATGTCTTCATTCTCCTCCTTCCACTCAGAACCCCCATCCTATTCATCTTGTCCCAATTATGTCTGTCGATGTCCCAGCCAATGCCTACTGCCTTCACCCTCTTCCTGATGAGCCAGTCATTCATTATTTGTCTAATGCACTGCATAACCAACATCTTGTTCTTCTCCTTGATGCTCATTTGGATATGAATGCCCTGCTGTAGTCCTTATACTCTGCCTTCCAACATTTGGCAGATGTCATAGCCCCCTCATATCATTCCTCCATCCAAGTCCATCAATCTTCAATCATCCATGCTCTCCATTCTCACCTCCAAATAGATCTCCTTTCAGCTTTATACCAACTGGGCATGTCTGACCTTGTTCTCAATGTTGAGCACTATCTTAGGACTTGGAGAACTCTGTTGCCCATCCTCCTCCATCCTCTCCTTCTGTGTCCTCCTTCCCTCTCACTGCCAAGGAGCATTTTACCTTAGAATGAGAAGAAGCCTGATACAAGGTCCAAACTTTAGGAACTATCAATGGTGAATATCCATCAGGATTTCCCCAAGTACCAATGTTTCCTCTGCCTTAAGTGGGCTCCAGGGTATATCCAATGTGACTGCCCTCATCACCACTCCCCTCATTGTATCATCTCTTCATCCAGCTTGTCATCTAGCTCCTCTAATAGTCACCATTGCTCCACCACTAGTCCACCTCATTCTCCTTGTTCTCCTCCTCATTGCCCTCCTCACTTTACCCCTTGTCACTCTCCTCCTATTCCACCTATGGACAATGACACTTATGTCAATAATCAATGGGATGGTGCCTGTTGGTCCAATGTCACCAGGTCTCCTGGTCCTGCCTATAGCAGTCTCTGAGCAGAGGACCCCCCTCTTTTAATAAGCTTTTTGTCAGTGTCTCAAGCCTAGTAAGGGGGCAATATTATGTCTCTTTCTTTTTTTCTTTACCCTTGTTTACTTTTACACTAAACCCAGCATTGTATGATGTCTTGTAAGTTCAACCCTTACTTGACCTTCTTTGTCATCATTCCATCTTGTTCTTCAATGTTCTTTTTCTTTCTCAAATCTTCTTTCAAATGTCTTGGAATCTTGCACTGCTTGGTCCATGCTTGATTCCCTTCTTTATATAAACCTTGGCTCTGTATCTTGTACTCCTAACCTTGACCTACTTGGTATTCCACACCTTGTAGTCTTCTTGAATATCATCTCTTTCCTAGGAACTCTCTAAGTCTGCCTTAAACTTTGATCAAGGTCTTTGCTCTTTGAACTTTCAATAAGTGAGGACATCCCTCACTCTTCAAGACTCTCTATAGTCTCTCAACCTTGCCTCAACCTTACCCTTTGACCCAACCAAGTCTACTCTTGGCCTCATCCAGGACAAGCATAACACCAAGAAGCTAACCTTCTTAACCTTTCTCATTTTGATGAGCCCAAGCATACTCCATGCACCAAGGCATAGAAGTGTACATGTCAAGTTGACTGACAAATGTGACCAAACATATGACAGGAGGAGTTGACCATGGCTGAGAAGCCTCTCAACATCAATGGAAATAGATGGAATAGTGAGATAGTCAAGTGCCATGCATGACAGTCTGGAATATATAGCACAACAGTCAAATCACCATTTGAGGTATGCCATTGCCTAGGTATGTCTGTATGTGGTAAGCAATGCTGTATTGCTATTAGCTATATTAAGCCTGTTCATGCCTGCTAAGTCAGTTGGCATTCAGGACAGCATTGCGGGCAGTAGCTTTGGAATTTTCTACAAGGCAAATTAGTCTATATTATTCTAGGAATTACTGGCAGTGTAGGACATTGGTAACTGGTATGCTAATAGGAATGTCATACCTCAAGATACCTAGTTTACGTGAGGTCGAGGTGCTTAGTAATAGTAATCACGCGGCCGAATCCGGTCTCAAGTTGAATTTTCTCACCATTTCCTAATTTCCTCAACCACGGTCAACCAGCCGTCGACTCAACCCGAAATACACATCCGACGAGCATCATGTGGTCGACATTCTCTACCTCCTTGTTCCGCCAGGCAGCTTCGCGCCGTTTTCCGTTGTACACCTCGCGTCGGCTCGCGAGCGGTGCCAGCGGCTCAAAACAGGCTCAGGATGCCCTTGGTGCAGCTCAGCGGTTATTGACAAGCGCGGGGAGGGTTCTCGGGCCTCTTGGTGAGAAGGCTGCAGGGTTGCTTGGATGTGCGTGTTTTTGGTCATGCTACATCACGGGGGGCTGACTAGACCCGCTACGTTCCCATACACGTACATCATTTATTTTATTCCATATAGCATACCGCCAACCTCTCATCTACAACGCCGAAGTCACGCGTGAACTGTTGAAGCAAGTTTACGTTACTGAGCGGTTGCAGCCGCCATCTTCCCTCCCTTCCATCACAGATGCATACTTTGTCCTCTGGGGTCGTGCAAAGAACCCGCAGTACTGGCGCGACCTGCTCACAACAGGCGAGTGGGCCCGTGTCGCCGTGTATGCGGTAGAAGCATACACAATTTTCAAGGTGAGCCCAGTTTTACTCTTTAATTTAATTTTATTGGTGTAGTGATGCTGACCAAGGGAGCGAACAGGTTGGCGAGATAATAGGCCGAAGGCATTTAGTCGGGTACAAATTGCACTAGAGGGTAGACGCTGTCCTACGGCATGCCTACAACTTTTCGCTGCGTAGATATACATATAGTGTCCACCACGTATGAAATCTGCCATTGAGCCTGGACTACTACATGTGCTCGAAGTCATTTCAGTGCACTGCAGGACTTACTTACCTCTATTCTGTGAGAATGGTGGTCATTGAGATTCACAATCCTCATGCCCTGTGCTTACAGCCAGCCCATAAGAACCTTGGGCTTGAGTGATTGATCTTGTGAGTGATATCCTTTCTCAATCTATCATGGATGTCTTATTTATTCTTACCATTGAAATAAAATTAAATGGCAATGATGGCAATGGAAGCCAGCTAGATTAAATTTGTGAGTATTAGAGGCAACTAAGCATCTTGAGGCTAACAAATGTTACTCTGCCCTTGTTTACTTGTCTTTGCATCTCTCTAACTGACCTTTCACTCACTCAGCCTTGCATGTGTCCAACAGAAATTATATTTCAGTTCTATATCATTTGATGGCAAATGACAAGTGGATTGAATTCCCAACAAGCTTCCACTCACTGCTCAATGCACAGACTTCATTCTTGCAGGTTTCAAAGTGTTTCCATTATGGTGTATCACCTACAATACTACACTTTGGAAAGCCCTGTATAGGGATGCCCAATTTCTTTGTCCACCTGGCAGGCTGGACCACTTCCCATTTAATTGCTGATTTCTGTCAAGTGGCCAGTAGTCAAATCAATGTGGCTCATGCAGTCATGGACTGACATATATCATATAATCGATAAAGATGCACCATCTTGTATGGCAGAAGACTTGCTTATTGGCCAAAGGCCCAGTGATTCCTTGAGTGTTAGTTATATCATTGGTTTGTGTTCTATGATGCCAATGCTAAGATTCATGTTCTTTGGTTTGGAAAAAGCAATTACAGCCATTTGCAAAGTAATATGGAAAATACATTTGAAATTTTGACCATTGGAGACTGCCAGGACAGGACTCCAAATGTGCTTTCACCTGTTTGGGTATGTGACTGTGACCTATGACCATTCCCTCCATCCATCTTGCCTATATCATTTTTAGCTCACAATTCAGAAAAATCCTATGCATTTGCTATCTCTTTGACTGTTTATTTCCTTCTCAAGAAGAAGAGAGCTAAGAAAAAGTATCTACCTCAAAGGAAGAGAAGGTTATCAAGATCAAAGAACCTCACTTTTCTGTCAATGACAGTAACTATGTTGACTTTCTGCAAAGCATCATCATAGTATATGGGCAGCATCAATACAAGGTGTTGGAGGGACTGAAACATGAAAACTGAAACTCTAGGTCATGGGAGCACCCCATGACATTGTATGACCACTTGGAATTGTCTGGGTTCCATTGCCCTTTGCCCATGTATGCCCACTTCACCTTCATTTTCTTTGGCACATGGATCTAGCATATTCTCAAGTCACTCCTTGTGCTCACAATGCCCAATTAAGGACACAAGTAGATGAGAAAGCAGTATGAAGTTGTTGTGGCTCTCAAGAATGTGTCTGGATTCACATACACTGAGAAAGAGGGTGCTGGGATTACACTTGATGGAAAGGATGTATGGACCAGATATGTCAAGGAATCATGCATCTAGTATCAGACAACATCAAGGACAATATTGCTGACTTAGTCCCAGAGTAATCAGCATGTGAAGCCTTTCAAAATGAAGGGTTTCATCCATGTCAATTTGATTGAGGCACTTATGCCTGACAAGAGCTGGGGGCAGCATGTTTTGCATCTTCCAAATGCCAAGATGCCACTTTGCTATACTGAACTTTCAATTTCAGTTTTCTTGACCTCCAGCAGCCATATGCTATAGCAGATAACATCAGTAATGACTGGAAGCAGCCAGCAAATAAGGTTCCAATAACATTGTCCACCAACTCCAGTGTTTAAAGTCCAGTCCAGTCCAGTCCAGTTTTTTCACTCAATTCTGGGTGCAACTGGACCATGACTGGTCTTTTGTTTCCTCAAATTCACTGCAACCAGTCCACAACCAGTTTGCACAATGACTGGTTGTGGTGATAGAATGCAGGGTTTTCTAATACTAGTACTACTGTAGTTATGCACCATGCACACATGTTCATTCCACCCTTTTTTGACTTTGCCTCCATGATTCTCATATTCTCTCTTGTTCTTGGTGATTCACCTACAGTGACAATATGACAACAACATGGCCCTCATACCATGCCTCTCACCAAGACTTACTCTCACCTCTCTCATATACATCTCCCTCTCTCTCATCTACCTACAATAACCACACAATAAAGCTGACAACATGTGTCATCCACACACCCATCACACATGCACTGGCATGGATGCCCCTCAAGTCCAACCAACCCAATGCCACATCTTGTACCATGCCCCAAACCACTGAATATATGGTATGCCCTCATCCACTCATCTTGCAGAAATGCATGCATGCATGCACACATACAGGCTTATGGTATGTAGAAAACTATAGGGGTAGACACTAAAGAAAAACTACAGTACAAAGCACCTGAAATAGAGCTTGCTGATGTAATCTACTAAGCATTGAGTCCATATGAGTTGGCTCAACCTTCTGTCAACAACATGGTATGCCCTTACCCTATCTCACTATTTGTATTGTACCACCACCATCATGCTTCTTTAACAGACCACCACCATCACTACCAATGTGGCTTTCCTCTACCTTCTCAAAGCTAACAGCCAGTGTTGTGCCTCTGATTGCATATAGTTTGCCCTAACTCACACATCTTGCAAAATACACCACTCACACACACACACAAACCATCAAGAGTTTCATGCAAACAACAGATAAGCATGGACATACAGACACCACCCACTCTTTCATTGGATACCACCAACCCTCTTTCCTGGACAGATAGATAGACACCATCTACCCTCACACATCTATCACAGAGCATGACATAGATGGATGCACAGACACCCTCTCTCTCACTGTCTGTCACAAAGCACAACATAAGAACAGACATCTTCCCTCTCACCTGCCCATTTTGAGTATGAAATGAATGAATGGATGGACACCACCCACTCTCTCACCTGTCTGTCTCAAGCATGATGCAAACACTGCCCATCCTCTCACTTGTCCATCACAGGGCATGACACACATGCATGCATGCTATCCTCTCACCTGTCCATCTCTACCACATGCTGTCACCTCACTCAATGCCATGTGCTATCACATGCATGCTTACACCATGCACACGCATGCACACAAGCATGCACCCACTCACCCCCATCTACTTTTGTTCATACATGAATACAAACACATGCTGTGTTGGCATTTGTATTTCATTTGTAGTAAGCTGTCACCCACTCTCCATGCACCCTTCTCTCATTCCCCTCACCCCCAGCAATCACACTGACCAACACCAACCATAACACAATAGGCATATGAATGATTATACCCCCACCATTGACACCTCCACCTGCATACATGCAGCCATCAACTGAAAGTAAACATAGGCTGAATACCACATGACTGACTTTGATGGAGTCCTAGTGTTGGTCTAGTTCAACAGATTTCCAAAACACAGAATCTAACCACATTGAACCAGATATAGCATTTAGTCTAGCATTTGAATGCAACATATATTGGCTCAAATTACTGTCTATGTGTACAAGAGTAATACATTCAGGATATGTGCCACATCATCAATGCTTCTGAATGGGTCCAGGGTGGGGTGTGGATGACAGTGGTGACACATTATTGACATGTTTGAATGAGTATGTGAAGTATGGATGCTGGGAAGATATGTCTTCAAAGTTGGGCAAGCATGATGCATACTGGGTGTGCCTCCAATGAGTTAGCATGGATGGCATCTAGTCATCATTATTGTGGGGTGTGTGTGTCTCATGGTAATGGTGTCATGAGGTTGATTATACAGACAAGACAATGCATGCCTAACTTCATCTACATTTGACAGATGGACATGCACACACACAAGATGGACACAGACAGACAAGGTGGATGGACACACAGACAAGGTGACTTATAGATAAGTGTGTGGTACAAATGTAAGTATGTTGTACATAGTACACTAATTGTATGGACTGGTCCTTCAAAAGACTGTTTGTGACCAGTTATGACCAGTCTTAGCAGCTGTATGAAAAATGAAACAACTGGACCATGATAAATTAAAAATGGATGCAACCAAAAACTGAGTCTGATTGCAACCATTGTCAGTCCTAGTGTTTAAAAGTCCAGTCCAGTCCAGTCCAGTCTTTCTGCCTTTTTGGAAAGACCAGGACCAGGACCAGGACCAGTCTTTTAAAACCTCAAAAAAAAAACTGGACCAGAACTGCTTAAAACTGGTCAGTCTTTAACTTGGTCTTTAACTTGGTCCAGACTGGTCTGGACCAGTCTTTCTAGTGAGATGCAGTGTAGTGCAAATTCCTAGCTATAAATCCATCTCTTAATAATACAATTTAGTGCAAAAACTGGCAAGATATGCCCCTTTTAAAATAGCATGTCACAAATAAAAAGTTGTTGGTTTTGCATGTATTGGACACACACTACAGTCAACTCTGAAATAACCCATAGGGGGTTCAACCCATAATCTGTTATAGCCCATACATTTTTTAATTTTCAAATTGATTTGCAGGAATTTCAAATCCATAACCATAAACTCCTATACTCCATAACCCATACTGTACATGTGTGTGGCTAGGTTCCAAAGTAGTAAATTTCAGGTCATCAAAATATTATCAATTTAAAACTGGAAGTCATAACTGACTATATTCACTATATTTGCAATCATGGGGACAGTGCTCACTGCACAGTGGTGGCTGTACTAAGTCTAAAGTGGGCTCTTGCATTCATTTCTATCAAGAACAATGTAATGTTGTCCAGATATGTTCAAGATATGGCCAATTACAGGTGGTATGTCATTTTAGAGGGTATATTCTCAAAAAATCAGGGAAAATACAAGAAATCCAATCAAATATAGATGCAACATTGGTCTCAGTCTGGACTGGCTGCAACCAGTCTTTGGATTTTATTAAAAGTGTCTGGACTAAAACTGAGACTGATTAGGACTGTTATACTTGGTCCTTATCAGTATAGTCCTAATCAGTCTGAAGTCCAGTCCAGTTGCAGTCCTTGATTAGTTCTGCAATTGAACTTTTAAACACTAGTCAGTGCAGTCCAGTTGTCAGTCTTTTACTGGTCCAGGAACTGGACCTTAAAACACTAACCAACCTGGATGCTCTTCTTCCATTGAGCCCATCTAGCTCTCTTGGATGCTCTGATTCTGGCACTCCTGCTCCATCTGCACTCACAAGTGTTAGCCATACAAACTAAAAATTGACTGTCTCAGTTATTGAGTCAGATTCCAGCATTTCATACAAAAGATCATGCCTTTCATCCACAACAGCAATGGCACAGCAAGTAGGTGGTGCAGCAATACAAGATATTGCAAATGTAGTCAAAGATCTCTCACACAATATGAGTGTCAAAATCCAAAGGTCTGAAGATCCGGAAATTTGTGAAGCTGATAATTCTAGAGTAAGTCTAGTGCTAAATGCATCAGCACAAGTGGATATGGAGCAGGAATGGAACATACCTCAGCTGCTGCCTAAGAGGGTGGAAACAACTGCTGCATTTAAGCAGAAAAAGAGAGACTAAGAGAACTCTTTGTCTCATACAACATGGCACCTCCACAAGGACCCTGAAAACTTTTGGTGACATGAACATCAAAGTACTTATCCAGAGCACCTGGAGATCACAAAAGAACTCCAATAACCCCCATGATGGAAACAGGGAGCATGCAAGCCACTCACTCCCAAACTGGCCTCAATACCCAGCCCAAAAGCACCTCACCATTCAACTTAGTGAAATATAAACAGCAAAACTCAAGCATTACCCCATTCCTCATCACCCTGGACCATGTCAGCAGTGACCTCAATGCCAAGGAAGATAATTAATCTATCTCCAGACAAAGACCCTTGTCAAAAGGAACTCTCCTGTTATCATCTGCTGTTTAATTTCTGAACTAACTAACATTATCAGGACCCCTGGAACACCCACATTCATAGTCAATACTATCCAAGCCACCACCACCCTCCTGAAGGAACAAGACCTTATCCCATCTGCAGGTGAAATCCATGAGTGCATCAACTCACCCTCAGTAGCAGACTCCATTGCATGCCATGTCACCACTGCAATTGCCCTGCATGTAGCAGGCATATGTATCACAGTGGACACCCTGAAAACCAATGCACATGCCCTCAGCACCATGAAATCACCCTCCAATGGCACTCAAACTCACCAGCATATCTTAGAAAGAATCAAAGAAGCAGCAGATGCAATCTACTCCAGCACAAACAATGTCAAAAATTCCATTGAAATCCTCACCCCCTCTCTTGACTCTGCTCAACAATGCATTAATACTCTTTTAGCACATAAACTAACTCATACTGCTATGAATGTTAACTCTACCCATCCCTTTTACAGTACTGCCCTCAAAACCCCCTTGTCCATGACACCTACTCCCAGCAATATGCCATTCCTCAAGCCCCAGCTCACATTGTACCAGCTATTTCTGGGTGGAAATCAAAGAGAGACAAATCCTACTCTATCCAACCAGCAATCTACCTTTCTTTGACCCAGAAGACACACCAGAACAAATGGCAGTGAGAATTCAACAGTCCCACAATGTGCTTCATCCACCCCAAGACACCTTTCTCAAAGTCAAGACCATTGACTGGTTCCAAAATGATGGTGTGCTTCTAGAACTAGATTCCACCAAAGCAGCAGAATGAACCAGAACCAATGCTGAGGCTCAAAAAAGCCTGTCAAACTTGCTCAGTGTTGCTCTAACCATCAAGAACAGAAGATTCCCCATTCTCATACTGTACTGCCCATTTGCTATGACATACACAACTGCCTCTGGATCAACCAACTTGAAGATGACAACAACATGAAGAGAAACATGATAGAAGAAATCAAATGGGTCAAACCAATTGAAAAATGTGCACCTGAACAATGCATAGCATATACAGCCTTCTACTTCTCTGATGTCAATGCAGCTAACATTGCCCTCAGAAACAGCCTGATCACAGGCAAATCCAAACCATGCTCCTGGAAAGAAGGTAAGGGCCCCCTTTGCTGCGTCAAATGCCAAGAATGGGGACACATGGCCCATGAATTCCCCAAAAGGGAAGACACCTGCACTGGCTTTGGCAATTACCACATGGCCAACAACTGCAATAATCCAGACATTGTCTTCTGCATCAGCTGCAAAAGGCATGACCATTCCAGCAATGACCCCAAATGCTCAATCTATCTGGCCAAATGCAACAAAATGGACACCAAACACCCAGAGAACACAATGCCATACTTTTCTTTCCAATAATCCTGGACACAAGTCACATGCTCATTCAAGAGATCATCCTACAAACTGAATCAGCCCAAACACTCCACCCACTACCCTTGTCAGAACCAGAATACAAACCAGTCAAACCACTCTATCTGTCAGACCATGCTGAATTTCCAAAAGAGACCTAATCTCCACTTGAGACAATCACAAAGAGGACACCAATACCACCACCACTCTTCCCAGGCTCATCCTAACCTAATGGCAACATCATCCAACACCATTTCATTAGAACACAATGCCCATCACTCACTCCCAACAAGCACCACCAAATGGATCTCAGAACCCCCCCATTGCTCCAATACATGCTATGATGCACTTATTGACCTAGACTCTGACAACAACATGCAGGTTACCACTGTCATCACCACCACTACCACCACCACCAATGCTACCCTCTTTCCACCAACCACCCCAGCCATCAACATAGACATGAACTCCCACTCCAAAATCTGATTCTTCTCTCCCACACTAGAGGATGACCTCACAGCCTCCACCAGCAAAGTTAACACACTCTGCTAAGCCCATTCACATTCATGTCCTCATGATTGATACACCTTCATAGCCCAATATGACAGCACTCCAAATATGGCAGCAAAACATAAATACTTCTCAAAGTGTGCATCTATTCCTTCTCAACAATGCAACCATCTTTCATTGGAACATCATAGTAATCCAAGAGCTACACATCAACCACCTCAGGCTCACCACCTCCAGCAAGTCCTTCTACATCATCTACTCATCCACAAAACCACTAGACAATATGATGAAAACCAGAGAAATAACTTTAGTATCCCAATCAGTTGACACTAACTCCTTGACACAAATACCTTTTTCCTTGTCCAATGTTGTTGTCATCCAGTTAATGGCCCCCTATGGCCATTTCACCATCTTCAGCATCTACAATAATGGAACATCCCAGCAGACCATCCAGACCCTGAACTCTCACCTTGAAAGCAACATCAGACAAATCCACTCCAACAAAACAGATCACATACTCTGGCTAGATGACTTCAACTGGCACCACCCTATCTGGAAGGATGAATGAAACTCCCATATGCTTTCAAATGCCCACATTTCCACTACAGAACCACTAACACTTCTACTAGCAAGACATGGCATGCACCAGGCCCTACCCAGGAATATACCAATATTATAGGCCCTTGCCATGAAAAACTGGACAAGACCAGATAATCTGTTTTGCACAAATGTCACCCCTCCCTTCATCTCTCAATGCTATATGGAGCCAGGGCTATGCAACTGCATGGACCATGCCCCAATCCTCACTGTCCTGGAGCTTAAGACCCTGAAAGCAGAAGTCACTCTCAAATATAACTTTAGAGAGACTAACTAGAAATAGTTCAATAAAACACTAACAGCAAAACTCATCCCTTTCTCTACCTTTCATCCAATAGCAACTAATTACAAATTCCGGACCACAGCAAAAGAAGTCACAAAAGCAATTATAAACACTATTGTGGAAATTGTTCCCATCACCAAGTACTGCCCAACCTCCAAACATTGATGGAACCACAATCTCTTGGTCCTCCACAAGAAGATCAACAAAGTTGCAGGCACATTATACAAGCTACACACCCTCCCAGATCACCCCTGCCACAGGAAGCAACTAACAAGAATACATACACATGATCAAAGAAGCCAAAAAAGAACACTTGCTTAAATGGCTCAACAATGCCATCTCTGATGACATCTGGATAGCCAACAAATATCTGAACTCAGAACCCAGCAATGGAGGACCAACAAAAGTTCTAACCCTCAACACAAAGACTTCCAATGGCAAACCAATAGCAGCCCACACCAACAAGGAAAAAAGCAAGGTGCTTGCCAAAGCCTTCTTCCCACTGCCACCACCCACATCCTCAATCCCTCCCAACCATAACCTCCTCTCCCTCTTGATGATTCAGACCCCATCACTGATAAACAGCTCAACAGGTGCATAGCCAAACTCAGTCCCTACAAAGCCCCCAGCCCAGATGGCATTCCCAATGTCATTCTTAAGAAATGTACAAAGGGGCTAACATCCCATCTCCTCTACATATATTGAGCTGTCTTCCTTCTCAACATGCACTACCCCCCATGGAGAGATTTTACTACCATTGTCCTATGCAAACCAGGCAAACCAGACAACACTATACCCAAGGCCTATTATCCAATAACCCTACTGAATAAGACTGTGAAACTCCTGACAGCCATTATTGCTGATCAACTTTCCTATATCATTGAGACTAAGAGCCTTCTTCCTACTACCCATTTTGGGGATCACCCAGGCAGATCTACCACTAACTCACACCATCTCCCAGAAGCCACCATCAAGAATGCATGACAAGGTCACAAAATAGTATCTATCCTATACCTCAACATACGGTGGCTCAAATAAGTGTTCTGATGTTTGCATGTTTTGTACTAAAGACAATAATTCCCAATAACCACTAATCCTGACCCTAGACTATGAGTGTATGAAATGCAATACACACACTTTGCTCTCTACTACTGCAAGAATTAAGGGATTTGGATAACATCTGATGAAATGGTAGCCATTTCAAAATGATAACTCATTGGGACACTTATTTGAGCATATATATTAAATAGTAGTATCTCAGTCAGATCATGGGATATTGGCTATTGTCTGACTAGCCAACACTTAATATTGTTCATATAATGTAGCTACATCAAAATAGCACTCTATTTACCATTACTGTCACCATAGAATTCATTATTATTAACCAAATTTATAATAACCTCAATTTCTTGAAATTGGATCAATCTGATGATAAATTCATGTTGAATACTGTCATAAATGAGTCTACCATCAGCGGAAAGATGATTACACTTGATTCTACCATGGCCAAGTGGTCTGGTGACTGTCCACCCCTCATAATAACTTCTAGCATAGTGGATATTGAGAATCTTACAGGCTTTTGATAGGCCAATATTGCTTCCACAGGGCTGAGAATTGTCCTGAATGTTAAGGACTATCATATCATTGAGTATACAAGCCAGCTGTATTGATTCTTGTGTTGCACAGCT
>JBBPQO010000045.1:0-22027 GCA_038092535.1 Xerocomus subilludens | reverse complement strand
AAGTTCACCATGATGCTGCATGCGTTGGAGTGAGAAACACATGCCTTGGAAATACAGCAAATGAAGGAGACAAAAATAATTAGTTATTTTCTTCCAAGAGATTGACCTGAAAGCTATTTAGCTAACTTAGAATACCATGACATGCACATGTTGTTTTTCTCAGCTGCCATTGACCATTTATGAAATCCACAACCCCTCATAACCCATAACTTATGACCCAAACCAAGGGGTATGGATTATAAGGGGCTCTACTGTAATAAGAAACAAAAAAACAGGATAACCCTTCAAGTGGGAGACAAAGTATATTGGTCTACTCAAAATCTAATGGTATCAAAGGATAGAGCATGGAAACTTGTGCCAAAATTCATTGGAACTATGAAGGTCCTAATGAGAAACACCAATGATATATATATGCTGGAATTACCATATGAGATGGGAAGGAGATGCATATATCCAATATTTCTTGTTGGACTCCTGCATTGCCATGAGATGAAAGACAATGCACAATTCCCAAAATAGGATGTGCAGATCCTATACAATGTCCCCCAGCATCATAGGCAGGAGAGGTATGTGTTGTGTGGCCTATGGGACCTAATGGCAGAGAGCCTGGAGCAGGGGAAATAAGTGTGGGTGGAATTTCCCCATCAGTCATGGGAGTAGTTGGCATGGTTGCTTTCAACCTGCATGTGTCCACAGGTGGGTTCAGCTTTTCTCTCGCAAATGTAGCTTCATGTTTAGGGGCTAGAGAAACTGTCTGATATTTTGAACCAAGCTGTGCTGCAGCATGGGCCATGATCTCCCCTAATGTGTCTTTCACCTTGTTGGCATTGCAGACAAATTCCTTATGCTCTGTTATGACTTGCCCATTTCTTTTCTCACACATGATTGTCTTATCTAATACTTGATTACATGTCCCCTGCCATCATATCTGTCTAGGAATGCACTGCCAACCTGGTGGGAAACAGGGTAAGGGTACCACTGGGTAGGGGTACATGTCCATGATCTCTTGATGCCAGTACCCTGACAGGACCACTGGGGTACTACCATGGGGAGCATCAAAAAAAATTGAAAATGAAAAAGGATGGCTAAAATCTAAAATGGACAGCTACAAACTAAAATGGACACTAACACAGTTGTATGCAATATCCTTTGAACTCTAAAAAAAAGTGAAAAGCATGTTATAAAGCTGCAAAATGTATGGATCAGCATCCAACCTATCCATACTTCCAAGTTATCATAGCATCAAATACCCTCCTCTGCCAACCAAACATGTGTCAAAGGTGACCAAAAGAGCAAATGTTGCTTTTGAGACAGCACCCAGTGCTAAAGAAGCACTCAAATGATAACATAGCCAAGGAAGTGATTCTGAAATGGACTTGTCAAGCAATGGTGGAGGATGCACCTAACAGAGATGGTATTACCAGTATCATCAGCCAGAGGTCTGATAATACATGGTCACCATTCATTGAAGTTGTCTGCTCAGTTTGGAAGAAGAATTAGGTATGCTATTATTAATACCTATGAGATGGATTGATAATGGTGGTGTTTCAGTTTCAGGGAAAAGAAAAGCTTACTAACTTGCATCAGCAGCACACCCACCAAGAGACAAGGTGTGTCACTATTCTTGATGGCATAAGATGAGACAAATAGCCTATTGTGCAGGGCGGAGTTGGTTTGGTGGATATCTGAAAGCCTGTGACCATTTTCAATAGTGGAAGACTGAGTTTTTATCATTAATCAAAATGGGGAGGCTGAAGCACTACATACCAAGTAGATTTACCATGGCATGTGATGCATGCATGATCTTTGCATGCACTCACAATAGGCTAGCTAAGATGTTGTGGGTGAGTAACAATGACAACAGCAATGATAATTTTCTAACTACTTACCAGGAGTATCCAGGAAAATTGAATTTTGCAACCAATGGCTGGACATCACCCAACCATCATGCATTTATTGCATTTACTGTACACCTAGAACACAAGGGGAAACCCCTTTCAGTGCCATTAGACAATATTGAAGTTGATGAGGTCAGCATACTATTACATTTGAACAAGGATGTCTGCTATTGACACAATGCTAGTCCCACATAGGGGCTGAATTAGCAAGAATGTTTGCAAAAATGCTAGAGGGGTTTGGGTTAACAGAAAAGGTAAGTTCATAGATTGATGAACTTACAATTAATTGATAGTAACATTACTAGATACTCAAAGTGCCTTGTGATAATGAATCCAATAACAATGTCTTATAGAAGAGATGCATGTGTTGATTTCTGCATTCACAGGACCACCTGGTTTCACTTGCTGTTTCTTGCATGTTGTTCATCTAATAGCTAAAACACTAATTAGTCAGTTCAATGGAAAACAGGTGGAGGACGAAAGTACTGGACTGGACAGATTGATGAATGAGGAACACAAGGAAATCCCAGTGCAGGAAGAAGATGAAGGTGACAATGAAGCTAGAGATGGACCCAATAATGAAGAAAGCTAGATATATGAGTGAGATGAATTGACCAGAGAGGAGAAGCATAAGCTAGAGAAAACCACATGTCTAGTCAAAGTAGCATTAGCAAAAGTGAGTTTCTAAGGACCAATAAACCTATGATTTAGGTTGATGGAGATGTCTCTAGCTCTGCAAAGTTGCATTCAAAATCATACACTTGACAACTGCTGTGCTGCCTGCTTGGAAGGCTATCCTCACTGAGCTGAAAATGCCTGAAACTTTCTTGTTCCAGGACATTCACATCCATTGGAACTTGACATTTGACCTGCTAGAGTATGCTTTGAACCACACAAAGGCAATTGATGAAGTAACACAGTAGTGGAACTTGGACTTGAGACAATCAAAGCTGGACAACAATAAATGGAAGCTGATGTGCCAACTTCATGATGAGCTGAAGGTGAGCATGCTTACTTGATGACTTGAAGGCATGTTACAGCTGTATGGTGGTTTGTTTGGTTGGTTCTGATTACTTGAAGGCATGCTGCAGCTGCATGGCAGTTGGTTTGTTTGGTCCAGGTCCTCAAGGATGAGACACTCTTCTTCTCACGCTCAACCCCCAACCTTGTGATAGTCATTCCAACAATGGACCATGTCAATAGTAAGTTCTCAATATTCTTGCACAACAGGACACTTCTTCCACCAATTTGGGCTTCCATTGGGTACTTTGTTTTGCAAGTGAGTTTTAATATGTGACTCAATGATGTCAGTGCCTTATCCCCATCACAAGCTGGCAAATTTCAAGCATGCTATTTGGCCATATGAATGGATTGAGATGGCCAAAGAACTTGTTTGTGTGGAATTCAACAATGTATGTGCAAATGATAAAGGGGACAACAGTCATAGTATTCTAGGTTAGCTAAATAGCTTTCAGGTCAATCTCTTGGAAGAAAATAACTAATTATTTTTGTCTCCTTCATTTGCTGTATTTCCAAGGCATGTGTTTCTCACTCCAACGCATGCAGCATCATGGTGAACTTGCTAGCAAAAGCAAAGCTGTGTTAAATCCCTCGAAATATTTCTGCAAACCTCAAGCTGCCTGCAGTGCCTCACTGCCCATCAGAGTGATGTTGATAGGTGTGTCACCACCTGCACTCTTTTCCACAACATTGGCTGACCCACCAGCTTCCTGCAGTTTCTTGGCCTCCATCACTGTATTGCATATGTCCTCATTTGTTGTATTGAAGAGATCATGAGTCTCCACAGCTGAATTTAGAAGCTCAGCAATATCCATTCAGTTGTAGTGCTGGAGTGCATCCAGTAACTCCAGGCTATCAAGGGTGTGTTCAACCTCTCATTTGGCATGCATAGATGGGTCGGTGGAAGGCATGGAACAAAGAGAATATACAAGAGAAGAGATTGGAAGGAATGGCTTGATTGTGTCTGTATGAGATTCTGCAAGTAGAATTCCAGCTTTATTCCAGCAGTTTCGAATGGTTGTCATGTCAATTTCATTCCAGGCCTGATCAGCAAGCCACATGGCTTTGAGTTGGTCAATGTAGACATGAGATGGTGTGACATCAGATTCATAGAGATCAATGGCACAGTTAATAAATCTGGCATGGTAATGTGCTTTAAAGCAGCATATGATTCCTTGGTCATTTGGTTGGATGTGTGCTGTTAGGTTTGGTCTGAAGTTTACAACATGGATATTAGTGAGAGTGTTGGGCACAACATGATTCAAGAAATTGTTCTGGAGGAGCAGGATTTCTTGACCCTCCTTTCTGAGTGAGGCATTCCACAGTCCCAACCATTCCTAATAGATTGAGCCAGTCATCCAAGCCTTCACATTGCTCTTATAGTAGAAGCCAAGTTGGTCCACAGTTTTGTTCTTGAATGCTTGAGGCATCTGATGATCAGTGGCACTAGTCTTCATGCACAATCTGTGTTTGTTATGATTAAATATGTCAACCTCAATTTTTTCCCCTTGACACCAAAATGTTGCTTGTCAGCAAGTCCATGATCAGATGGCATTCTATATTATTATTTGAGATTGATGATGTGTTCAAAAATAATCAAAGAAAATGAATGCATAGAACAAGCTAGTTTTGTCTGGATTCAAAATGTCATGTCACTTGTATCCAACCTCTCTTGAAAGCATAATTGCTCCTTCTGAACAATCTCTTCATCAGCAGAAGCAGCCTTTCCATGCCTTTTGACCTGCTTCAAGCCTATGCAGAGTTTATACCAAGCTAGCCATCCATTGCTCAAACCAAGTTGCTCATCTGCTGGCATGCCAGCAAGGTCTGCAAAATATTTCCCCTTCTGACAAAGAATCTTGCCATTCAGCAAAATCTTGTGCGCCATCACTGTTGAGACCCAGAGATTGATCTGTAATCTCTGGGTGGTGTGTTTGATGTACTCTCTTCACAGAGCAAGATAAGCCTGAGTTGGCATTATGTTTGATTCATCACCTAGGTTCTTTCTTCAACCACTCTGATTATTTTGGGCTGTGTTAATTGAAGAGATGGGTCAATATTGTTGAAATGCTTGACTGTTTTTGACTGATTGGCACCATTTTTATGATTCCAACAAAGCACTTCAAGCCATCATTTGAGTGTTGCATTTCCCTTTTTGGGGGGTTGAACTGGATGCACTTGCTATTTAGGATGTGCATTCAACATGATGTTGCCATCTTGGGCCAGCATTGGGCCTGTCATTGCCAGCTTGTTCATTGAGAATCCCATGCATGTGAAAAATATATGCATGTTTACACTTTTTTGATGGAGCAACATGTTCACTGCCATGTTAGGCAAGATTCACCAACTGCGGAACAATTGATTGTTTTTGTAGATTTCAGTGCTGAATGGCCTCATCATAGTCCTTGGCCATGTCCAGCTTGTCAGACAAACACACTACATCAACCAGATTTCCACTGGTGTTGAGCTATTCTGCATCAGCATCTGAAACTTGCTGATTGGCTTGTAATGTGGCATTAAGCAAAGCTCTCTGCTCTTGAGTCTGATTTTCAAGCTTTTGCTGTCTTTTTTTTAGAAAGTGGTTGATGGGTTTATCATGATGGTGATGGTGCACTCAAGAATTGCCACATTAGGATGTGTTTCCATTAATTATATAATATTGATTTTCTAGATTGAGGGATATACCTGGCTGTAACTATGGGTTTTTGACTGCAAATTGGCCATGGGTTATGGGGTATTGGGTATGGTTAAGATTTCCTGCAAACCAACTTGGTAGCTTCAAAAATGGATGGGGTTATTAAAGGTTATGGGTTATATAAGGTATGGGTTACAAGGGGTTCTACTGTAGCATAATGCATCTGCAGTACTCTCTCACAACCATCATGTCATGTGCCATCACCAAATTCTGTACAGCTTGCTGTATCCTTTATATCTGGGGCTGGTGATGGTTCCCCTTTGTTGATCTTTTGCATCAATACAACTGACTAGATGCAGGTGTAATGAGATGGCCTTCTGGGCAGTCTCCATTCTGCATACTTCTTCAAGTATTTCCTCAATAGTGGAATGCTCTGTGGAGATTCCACACACCTCAAGGACACTTCAGATTATTGCATGCAGTAATCCATGGAGGAATTTCCTCCTGAATGAATAGTCATCTGAAGGCTGCACCATATGGTGCACCCTCCTCTTCAGATCATTATAAAAGGCTAACATGCCTTTCTTGGGGTTATATCTTGTTTGATTAAATTGATCAGCTGCATTCTGTGCTGATGCTTCATATATAAATAGTCCACAAATCAGGTCTTCAAATAACCAATACTATCTCAGATGATCTGGTGAATTGATCTCTTGGTCATACCATTGGAAGCCAGGTCTTCCAAGTACAATCCTGCTTATAGGACATGGTCTGCATCCCTATCTGGCCCTGTTATCTTGAAGGTACAAAAGTATCTCAATAGCTGGCTAAGCCAGTCATAGATTTTTTTGAGGTCATCCTGTCCTCCATGCTTGGATGGTTTTGTTAGATTCATTGCCTTTACTTCTGGACCTACTGGACCTGTCAGTATTCTGACTTGTTTATAGATTCCCTGTGAATATCTTTGGGTCATAAAATCCATATACCTGGTATTTCCAGGGCAAACCCTCAGAGGTAATCCTCCTAGCTCTATGCTCAGCAGGCTGTGATTCTCCTTCACTTTCACTATAATCATCATCATCATCATTGCTTGGGTCATCATCTGGAGGATCTCTTTCTGGGAGTTCCCCTACCAAAGGTCCTTGTGGAGGTTGGTATCCTCTGCCTCTGTTCATTTATCTTTGCTTAGGATTTTGCCCTTGATTCTGCTGGTCCTGGAAGTAATTATTTCCCCTGCTGGATTGTATATTCTTCTAACAGTTCCTGTTATTTCTGGCAAGCATCCATTCCTCACAGTTATTTCCACAGTTGGCATTGTTTTCTTCCAACACACAGTCCCATGCAATTTGGTGCAGCATAGCAGCTTCTCTATTTCCACCATATATATTAGGTAATGTCCAAGCTTTGTCCAGACAAATATGCCAGGAGATTTGGTATACTCAAGGCTAGACTCCTGCCAGTCTCTCTTGTACCTTCCAGTACTCTCTCTATTCCAGATGGAGATATGTTTCTTAGAGTGGAAGGGCTGTATTTCCCTTTGATTTTGATTTCAACATTATTTGTCAGAGAAGTTGACTGTGTCAACACAAACAATTTTCTCATGGCTTCATCTTTTGCAGCTATGACAAATGACTGCTTAAATCTTTCCATTAATGCAGCATTGGACTGCCCTGGGTTTATTCCATGTTTATCAAAGCCTCCTGGACTCTGTCCATATTGTTCCCATTGATACTGGATGCCTTCTAGAAAGTCATCAACCAACTCAAGTGCCAGTCTTGGGTCCAAAGGGGCTTCCTCCTGTAATTGATGTCTCAATGAGGGAATAACTCCTTCTATATACACCTGTGTGAGAGGACTCTCCATCCTCAGTGAACCAACCAGTTCATTGTCAAGGTGTGAGCAATCATGTTCAGTGTCTTGGGAAGTCAATGGACTCAACAGGTTCTTTTCTATGTCATCTCTCAATCCTCCTGTAGCTACTTCACTACTCTATGTCTTGGAGAATTGAAGGTCTCCAGGCATGGACATTTTTGTTCCAAATTGAAAGGCTTTTTGTCCTTTGACTGCAGTCCATCATGCATCTGTTTTTGATATCTTAATTGCTTTCTTGGACTACTCATCATCTATTTGAACCTTTTTGAGTTTTTTTCTTCTTTTCAACAGCATTGACCATTAGGCAGAGGTTTACTCCCTTCAACTGGCACATCCACCATTGTAGCCTTTGGATGACTGCATCTAGTCATCATATAACTCATTGCAAACACATTTCCAATGTTCAAAAAATTGTAAGAGGTTGTTATGTAAGCTTTTCACTTTTCCTCAAGCTCACTTGAATGAACACAAATGGTGTGTATCAGTGAGTTGTATAGGTAAAAGTAAGAAGGCAAACCTCCTACAGAGGTCTGCTTTATATAGTATAGTACTCTGTCATGTGTGTGATACAGAGTGTCACTTGCACTATAGCCTACATGACATGTATTTACAATTAGTGGGGCATGGAGCTCCAATGCCTGATTGAGCATCAGCCCCTAACACAAAGGCTCAATGCCAAGGATACAAAGAAAGAACAATATGCCAAAAAAGTAGATACCTTTGCACATATTCTGACATCTGAGGAAGGTCAAGCTGAGCTGCAATAACTTCATGCACTAAACAAACAAAAGAAACAGAAGGATACCAAGGCAAAGGCCAAAAGAGATGCTAAGGAGCAGGCACAATATGAGCAGAGAGTGGATTGTGACCATGTCTTCACAGAACTGTTGAATACAATGAAGAAGAAAGAGGACCTTGAAAACTTGGCAGCTGTGCTTGCACTATCTGAGACAGGAAAAAAGGACAATCTTGAGAGGATTGTTGATCATTTCAACAAAATCCTGCATCTGAAATCCAATAAATGCTTTGAAGGCCTTTTTGTGTTGGTCTGATCTCACAAATGAGCCTGTCCAAAAGATTTGTCAACCACAGAAGACAACCATTTACAGCCATTCATCCTGCATACTCAGCCCTATCATCATCTGGGGCATTCCTCTATTGCTTCTAGTTCCATGCATATCCCACCCACTGCTCAATTCTCATACTACCATTTTCATCCAGAATACTTGGTATCTCATTCACATCCACTGGTGGCATCAATGATGGTTCTGAGTCAACAGAAATGCCCTGCCAGAAGCTCTTCATCACCACCTCTGCATATCAAAGTCTTAGTTTGCTTCCAGTTCAATCTCACTTGCCATTGCAGTTCTCCAATGTGCCCCCACATACTCATCCTCCTTATCAGTATCATAATGATGTTAGATCCTACTACTCCTTGCACTAATACAATGTATTCTTTCTTTGCTTTCTCAAGTTCCAATGCCAAACAGCTGAGACCAAAAGTTGATTCACTGCAATGTGCAGCATTGTGTGACCCAGATATGACAGAACATTGCACATGAGCTATAAAACATTGGGATGCTTCCATATGGTCAACAAAAGAAGATTTAAATCTGGAGAAAATCATACATAATAGATACATGGTTACAATACTAGTGATGTGCTACCAAAGTAGCTATTCATTGTTGTTGAAGCTGTAGAGTCAAATTAGTGTTTTTTTTTGCACTAAGGTAGGCATGATAGTATGGTGACAGGCTGGGCATGCCTGAACATGGCTATTTTCACTGGGAGTCCAAAGTCCTCACTGGGTCTACTTCAAACTCCACTCCATATGATCACTGTATTTCCTGCCAATGAGCCCACCTGCCTGCCTGCCTGCCTGCCTGCCACTGCCCAACAAGACCCTACTCACTTGGTTTGATCCCTTTGAGGTCAACTCAATGGATACATCTCCAGCCATAACACCCTTCTTCAGTCCTTTCCCCAGCCCTAAGTTCCCAGCACTTAATCCTGCCTACCAGCATCCCCACACAATTTAACCCAAAGTCTTCTGTTATTATCTTATTTTTACTGTAATCCTTAGTTCATGGACATTTTCATTTGTGGCATGCACACTCTGCCAAATAATATTCTTCAATCTGTCATGCTTGTGAAGTATGCTCTGGCAGAGAGGAGTCATCACCAATTTCTCTTAGCCACCTGGGACCTTTAAGGAGCACAATGTCAGCTCAAGGTACTAGAAAAGATCCAGCATCACCATCACATTGAAAGCATGCATGCACTTCCAGATTCAGAATACAAATTCTGGCTTCAAATGTATAGTGATTGAGGGCTCCCAGACCTCAAGGAAGATGTGCTGTTCTATGGGAAACAGATTCCTACTGCTGCTCAGGCAGTGGATCACAATGCAACTGAATTGACCATATTGGTTGACAAAGCCAAAGCATGTGATTTAAATATGGATACTCTAGAGGATGACAGTGATAGCAGTGGGACAGATGAGTTGGACTTTTGTGGGGATGAATCCACCAAGCTGCATGATATCACAACTCAGCTGTAATGAAGGTGTTGTGCATTGATCATGAGTAACTATGTATGTACACAATTTACTCCTAGTGCATCCTTCTGACTCATATCCCACAGCCATTCACAGCCAATTATTTATCTCATGTTGAGCTTCCATGTTGATTTGATGCAATTTGTATAGTCATGTGCCACTTGTGCCCTCAATGGTCTGACTTTGGAAGCATGTGTACTAAGATTCAACACTAGCTGCTGGTTATCATGATTGATATCACAACTGCCAGTGAGTGTAGCCTAAGATTGATTGAAATGCCATTTCCATTCAATTGTGTCCAATCAACATCACTAGTGGAAGACCTAGTACTACATCTGCCTCACAATTGAATTCAAACTCCAAACCCTGGAATTGTCATAGGGCCACAATAGCCTTTCATGCATCATCATAAACTTCATGTCATGTGTTAGCCTGATAACAGTTCTGAATTATATAAGCTGACATTAATTATTCCAAGTTTGAACCACAATGGATATTCATATTGGCAGCAATTTCTGGTTCGGATCTGGCTGATCAAAGCCTTTTCCCCTCTACAGCCATCATGATCCCAGGCTAGGCCTTCTGCCCCTCATTTCAAGTTGACTTTGTGCCACTTGCTCCATCCAGTGGCCAGACTTTGTGCTGCACTGAGACTGCTTCTGGACTTTGAATCCAATGAGTTTCTCCCACTGTTGCCACCAGTCTAGATCTCTCCTCACTCCTGGGCCTCATTCATCTTGTCAACCAAGTTCCCATCCACAGCTGTCACTCAACAGCAGTCTTCCTGATTTCTCTGGCCATTCTCCCTCTTCTTTTGAGTTGACTTTGTGCTGCTCACTCCATCCAATGGCCAGACTTTGTGTTGCACTAAGACTGTTCCTGGACTTTGTGTCCAATGAGTCACCCCACTGTCACCACTGGGCTGGACCTCTCCTCACTCCTCACTCACCTGGCTGACCAAGTTCCTGTCCACAGCCATTGCTCAAGTCATCCCATTGCCACCATGGATTGAATGCCCTGTCCATATTGTCCCTCCCTCCCACCCTGCAATTATCTTGCCTTTGGTTCTTGTAAGATATGTCCCTTGGTGAATCTCTTGCTCATTGACTCTTTGTTCATCAGTCTCCAGTTACAAAAATCATCAAATGTTATGGTATGTCTCCCATGATTTCAGTCCTTTTGTTCCCCACTCTTACCCACAGCAATGTCTTTTGGAATAGTTTGTATTCTGAGGCTCATTTCCCATATGCTATACATTCTACACTCATAGAAGCCATTCAAAAGCTTAGGTTTGGTGACAAACATGCTTCATTTCACATTGGGTATGCCTCATGCACAACACATCTGCAGGTATGTAAAATAGCATCCCCTTGAGGATCATGCAAGCTGATAAATTGTTGGCACAGGGCACACTTGCTCCTTACCACAACCATTGGATATGGTGCTTCCTCTTAATTTCCATCTTTTCATTGTCTAATTGTAATTACTGACAACTATGTTGAAGTGTGGGAAGAGCTGTCCTTGGACCTTCAGCTCTTAGAGAGGACTTATCCAGCATTGGTCTCCATGCACAATTTATCAATCCCACTATGCCCTGTGCCTCACCAGGTTGAGCACCACCTTGCAGCTTCCCAAAAAGGAAGCAAGATCTTTGAGTAAGGTGAGTGATCTGACTTGGTTTCTACATTATTGACATCAAGTTTGGGTTCTACAAGCTTGACACCCCACACATACAATACCCAGAACCCCAACATGTGTACAGTACCAAGGCAGTTCCTGAGGTAGGCTTCACTTAATCTTCTACCAAGGTTATATAAAGTGGACACCATTCATAGCAACCAGCCCCTCCTAAACAGCCAGCCCTAGTACCATTGCCAAATTGTGATCCTACTATCAATTTCCCCCAGGTGTCATCTTCACATGAGATGCTTGGCCTGCTGAAAGATGGAAAGGTGGTTTAGGGTGCAAGGTGTACTAGGTGGTTTAGGATGCAAGGTGTACTTGTACCAAAAGGCTCTAATATAGGGTGGTTAGTGAAAAAGGGTTTGTGACAATGAACCACAGCAAGAATAGAGTGTCCAGTTTGAATCCAGTGTAGAAGCATATATTCCCCTGTGCTCATATCCTCCTATCATTGATTGACCATGCACCTATCCTAATCATTCTTCCTATGTTTTCACCACCTCCTCCTCCCTTTTCAGTTGTTGTGATAGCCCTAGGTCAAACCTGCTCATAACCCACATATCTGCATCTGCATAGTGTAACCAGAAACCATCACTGGTAAGTCTTTCTTCTACTGGATAAGCTCTGACTACAAGTCCATCCCTTGTTTATATTTCTCTCACTCCTGTACATGTCATTTGATGGTTTTCAATCATCTTGACACTTTGAATATTGTAATTGGCATTTGTCTCAAGTCCAGGGTATGCCCAGACTATAAGGAGTGTACCTACACACTCAAATATCATCTTCCTTCAGTTTGGATCATTCCGTGGTCCATTCACTGTCTTTTCTGTCCATTTCACTTGTGTTTCTATGATCCTTGCAGTTGCTTTTCCTTGGGTTCTGCCAAATCCTTCATTACATTCACCACATTCCAACAACCTGCCATTGGCTTTCATTCAGGATTATCTGCAGAGTCATGGATATTGGTATCCAAGCTCCCTGAAGCTTCTAAGGATGAACTTACCTCTTTCCCTTGGTTCCTCTCTATGATCTCTTTAGGGTCGAGCATCTCATACCCTTCTCACTATACCCTGCAGCAGGCTTCATCCTAGAACTTGCTTCTTGAGCTCTAGGATATTTTCTCTCTCTTCAACTGGAGACCACTGCAAGGAATCCAGAAGAGCCAATAATGAGAAGACTTCATCCAAATCTGCAGCAGGTTGAGCTTGAAGATTTACTTGACCAATTCTGCAATCTCCAATTGACATAGGATTTGAATTTCTTTCTCCCTGTTATTTCATCCCCTACTGATGCTGACAGATCTCCAAACTCTTGCATGCCAGTGGTTTTATCAGATTTCTCATACAAGTCAGATAGATCATGCATAACATCTGCTGATAGTTCTGATATCCAGATATCCTTGCAATTTCAATCAGATATCCACCTGTCATTGGGTGCCCCTGTCTGATCAAATTTCCAACTTGATCACCTGTTATCAGATTTCCACTCTTCATCAAGTTTCCAACTCAATCAACACATGTGAGGTACCCACCCATCATCAAATTTCCAATCCAATCAACTACCAGATTATTCGCATTTTTCCTCATCTGAAATCCCCAGCATGTTTATCCACTCTTCACCCCACACAGATCTTTTCAGAAGGTCATGTACCACTGACCACTTTCTGCCTTCTCCCTTATCTCCCTTAACACCTTTATTCCCATCTCCATCTTCCTCTTCAATCTCACCCAATTTATCATACCTTCTTCATTCATCTCCTCAGCTAAAGGCTACTAAGAACAAACTAGAAATCTCTTCATCTTCTGCATTTGCAGAAGATCTCTGCTGCCTTCTAAATTTGTTTCATTTGGTGTTGGGTCCTAGTCTTACCTCATCTAACCCAAAACCCCAGTCAAATCCATCTCCTTCACCACCTAGCCCCCTTTCTCCTCCAATTGTTCCTCCTATGGCTAATGCTTTCCAAAGGGGTATACAGAACACTCCCAAATTTGATGGAAAGACACCTTCTCAATGACCTCATTACTTAGAGGACATTGAGTTTCTTGGAGTGAATGTGGCTCTCACTAACCAAGAGCAGATTATGGCCACTATCTGCTATGCTGACTTAGACAAAGCTGAAGTATGGGAAATATTATCCACTTTGTCCACACATCCAGCAAATTTGAATACATTTGTAATGGTGGTCAAGGATTTGTATCCCAGATGTGAAAGCAACCATTGCTATTGTTGTGCTGATCTTCAATATCTCATTCAGGACTCTAGGAAGAAGAGTATGAGAAGCCAAGAAGACTTGAGCAAATACTGGCACAAGTTTACCAAGATATCCACCGTTCTCATAACTTGAAGAAAATTGTTGGAAACCAAACACAATTCTATGTTTCTCTCAGGTTTCCTGCCTGAAGTAGAGAGCAGGATTCATTACTGGCTGTCTATAGCAAAACCAGATATTCACCCCGACAATCCTTACCTGCTAAATAATATCATTGATGCTGCCAAGTTCCTGCTGACAGGTTCAGTGCTCCTTGTTGTGTAATCCACCAGATCTGCACTCATGTCACCAGATTCATGTTTGCAATTTCACTCCCTACAATGACCTGCCATGCCATCTATGGCAGCCTCATCTGGTTCAACACCCATCAAGCAAGAGTTCACAACTGCCTGCCAAAATGGAGTTTGCACATTTTGTGCACTTCTTGGTCACTCCATCAGTAGTTGCCAACATGTGGAAGAATATCTCTGCACTGGAAGAATTGTCTGCTGACCAAAGACTCTATTTACCTAATGGTTCTCATATCCCTTGCATTCCAGGAGTATGTTGCATCAAGGATTGCCTTGACCATATGGCAGTGCATCCTTTCATGCTACAAAGGGGGCTAAGAATAGCCAGAAGAGTCTAAAAGGACAGTGCATTTGATTTGATGGAGTTACTGTCCCCTCCAAACCATGGGCCAAATCTGCAACTTCCAAACTGAACCTGCACACAGTGTTGGTCTTAGAAGAACAAGAACTGATCTCGCCAGAGATACAGCAATTGTGGACAACCCCAGTATCCATGCCTCTTTGACCTCCAAGCCCCCCTCTGATCTTGCACATTATGGAGAAATCTGCCA
This sequence comes from Xerocomus subilludens, assembly GCA_038092535.1. NCBI lineage: Eukaryota > Fungi > Basidiomycota > Agaricomycetes > Boletales > Boletaceae > Xerocomus > Xerocomus subilludens. The sequence continues at coordinate 7,249 of JBBPQO010000045.1, read as the reverse complement.
TCAAACCCAGAAATGCATCTGCCTCACCTCTGGCTAAGCAAGTTCTTCCTCATATTCCTGTCACTAATCCACTGATTTTTGCTCCTGGGCAATACAGGTTCTCATTTGCACTTGAAGACAATCTGGCCCCCAAGCACATCCTAGACCAAGTTTTAGCAACAGCTATACCTGTCACTGTCAAAGATCTGTTTGCCATTGCTCCTGACTTCAGGAAACAATTTTGAAATGCAACTACTACCAAATGCATCATCACATCTCCTTCCTCACCAGACTTATGTTGTGCAGGTGAACAAATTATCTGCTCATGACCTAGGTAAGGCAGACTGTGAATATGGGGACTGTGTTTCATGTTCCAATGATGGCACTATTGTTGTGCATCACAGCCTTCCCCTTTGATGCATAGATGGTAAGGTGGTAGGAACTAAGCACACCCTCACATGGGTTTTGAATTCTGGATCTGAAATCATTGCTATGCTGAAGTGGGTTTGGCAGCAATTAGGAAATCTGATTTGCTTGGATCATCATATGCATATGATGTCAGCTAACACTAGCATTGATCTGACTCTAGGATGGTCAAGAACCTATCCCTGTCATTTGGAATTGGTGAAAGCACATTGCAGGTACAAGTGGTTGATTATGGTAACTTTGATCTACTCTTAGGCCGACCATTTCATTGTCTCATGTCCATGACTACTGAGGATTATCCAGATGGCACTCAAACTATCACCCTACAAGACCCAAACAGCAGAAAAGAATTCTGCTTACCAACCTGTCCTTGGACAGATGGATGTCTGTGTTGCCACAAGGGCATGACCTGCACTAACCACCAGAGCATAGTCAAACTGGGTTTTTAGGTCTCAATGATCTGCCTTCATGGTGGGGAGATTCTGTAAAATTCCCAGGTATAGAGATGTTCTTGGATAAGTATCCTTTCTTGAAGTATCTTGTGGCTGCTTGTCTTTTCCATATGACCCCTTTGGCTTCTGACATGGATAATGTTATTAAACCTGTGGAATTCACTTCTACACTTTGCATTCAAATTGTTTCATCTTTACCTTCTTCTAATTATGCATTCCTTCCATCCCTTCAATCTGTATTGACTGACATTAATCTTGCTGCCTTGTGGTCTGTTTATCATTTTGACTGTTCTCTTCATGCATTTGCATATAAACCCATCACTAAAAAGATTTTCTCAATTTCTGCTTCTGTTACAGAAGTCTTTTGTATCATCTGGCACTTGCCAAACAATCCTTTAGAGGGTCTACCTCCTTTACCCACTAATCCTCAAGATCTTGTGCCAGGAATCTGCTTTATGCAGGTATGTGCAGATAACCTGGATCTCAATCCTGCCAAGTGGCTTTGGCCAGAAGAACTGAAACTCATTTGGTGGTTAGTCCTTGCTCACAAAACAGTGTTTGCATGGGTTCCTACCAAGCAAGGACACCTCAATGAATGCTACTTTCTGCCTGTCAAAATCCTAATGGTATCCCATATGCCCTGGGTACTTTGCAATATTCCAATACCACCTTTCCTCCAAAAGGATGTGATTCAAATTATCAAGGACTGCATTGTGTCAAGTGTCTATGAATCCTCAGTGGCTTATCAGTCCAGCTGGTTTTGCATCCTCCAACAAGATGGTAAGACTTTCCACCTTGTTCATGACCTACAACCCTTGAATGTGGTTACAATCCAATATGTCCATACCACCCTTCATCAAGCATTTCACAGAATCCTTCAAAGGATACACAGTTTATGGTATGATGGACTTATTTGCTGGATATGACCAGCATCTGCTTTATGTTAATCCTTGCAACATGATATCCTTTACTACTCCCTTAGGTCCTCACCATTTAACAACCATCCCTATAGGATACACAAATGTGGTCTAAATCTACCAAGCCAATAAGGCCTTCATCCTTCAAGATGAGATACCAGACCACACCATGCCTCTCATCAACAACTTACCCATAATGCTATCAATATGAGAACAGATCCTGTGAAACTATACCTGAGAATTCAGGGATCTGAAGGTTTATATGGAATCATCTTGTCATCATTAACCACATCTTACAGCACCTTCAGAATGCTGGTGCAACTGTATCTGCCAAAAAAATTGTCCTCACCACACCTAATGCTATCATCATTGGGCACAAGTATACTTTCAAAGAGTGAATACCCTAAGACACCAAGGTGCAAAAAATCCAGGATTGGCCTGAATGCACTACTCTCAGCCAGATCCATGGGTTTCTGGGTATGTGCTGCTACACTCCTCCCTCAGGTAAGGCTGAAGGTAGACCTGCTGGACCTGTACCTCATATGTTCTAGAGGATCTGGACAAGGTACTGTTCAAAGAATGGCATAGGCTTAACAGAGGTTCTTGGGAATCAACAGAAAGTATATTGATACCAAGACAAGACTAGAAACAAAGAGTTCAGGGGAGGCAAATAGAACAGAGAAGAATGTCTAGGAATGATGAGTAAACAAGGTGACAAAAGATAAGAGAGATACAATGAATATTGGAGAATGTCAAAGAACAAAGAGTCAGCAAGATGACAAATGATAAGAGATAACAAGGAAGACAAGCCTCATGTGGAGGGTCTGTTAGATCAAGGAAAAATGGAAGAATGTAGGGACAAAGAGAAGTGAATACATGAGAGAGAAATGGAGGATCATACAAGAGAAGGAGATCTAGATCAGATCTAGATGACCATGAGGTATGGCAAGTCCCTGGGAGAATCCCAGATAAGTCCTGAGAGAGAATAAGCAAGAAGGACACAAAGAGATGTCCAGATAAGGACAATGAAGGATGATAAGATAATGATATGAGGAGAGAACAAAGGACAATGAGGAGGACAAAGAACAACCAGGAGGATAGAGGATAATGAAGAGGACAGAGGACAACAAGTAGGATAGGGGATGACAAGGAGAACAGGGGTCAGTCATCCTCCTTAAGGTAATTAATGCCATCCTTCAATATCTTTGAATGATTGACATAGTTGGCCAGGGGTTCAAGCTAATATTTACTTCACCAAGCTTGGTAAATGATGATGAAAACCAACAAACAGTCTCCAACGTCCTAATCAAGCACTGCCATGGGAAAAGACAAACACATGCTACTGTTGCCAGCTTGCTTAAAATGAAGTGAGTAACCCCACAAGCTATCATATACATAGTGGTAAAAGTAGGTCCTCCCTTGCTGATGATTACTGAATTGAGCATTGCTGTAGGTGTGATTTGCATTGTCAAATTGTGGCAGCTGAAGACAGATAGATGAATTTTTCAATCACTGACAGTTCTACATCACCATCATCAGATGGTTTGAGGAAACAGAAGATGCAGAGGAGAAGCAATTCATTGACAATCTATTACTATGGTGGAACAGGTGAGTGCAGGTCTCTCACCTCCTACTCCCAATCCAATATTATTTCCAGGGAAGTTTTCAGGCATAAGGCCATCCTAGAATATAATGCACAGAATGTGGCACAGGCATCAGTTGTGGCCTTGTTCAAGAGGCACCACATTGACAACATAGCATTACAGAGTGATGTAATTTAGATTCATCACTTCAATTATTCTTAGATCACAATATAATATGCTAAATCTAAGAATAATGGGCCATCTGCATGCAATCACAATATTGTCTAGTTCTGGAATATTGAAATAACCAATATGTACAGGCAAGCAGACCATGTCCCACAGGCTGCACAAACAGGTATATTATGTTTGTAATGGCACCTGCCAAAAAGTTATTCATCTGTCTAACATTTCAATCCTAGTATCTTATTGACAATATTCTCAAGTGATCCTAGCAGTCAATAAATCCCATATCACTGTTGGATTCATTCTCTCATGGGAAGGAGATGATGGTAGATGATACCCTAACCATGTTGGATTTATTTCACTGCAGAGGTCAAAAGCCAAACTCTCAAGTGATGTTGGAGTTATACAGATTGTACCATGCCCTTCATGCAGTGCACATTTTCATTTTCAATATACCTAACTTCACTATAGAAATGGATGCAAAGTATGTGAAGGGTATGATCAATAACCCAGATCTACAACTGAATGCTATGATTAATCACTGGGTCACAGGTATCCTTCTCTTTCATTTCTGCTTGGTTTCCCACAGATTGTCATACAGGCATATTGAAACTGGAGAAGTCTCAGTGGTTTGGAAACCAGCTAATTAGCATAAGTAACTAGCTAATGGATGTACTACTTGCCTCAGTGGTTGGAAAACCAGCTGAGGTGTCTAACTATGACATGAAGGTTTGTTTTCCAGCATGATTATGTAATCCATGGCTATGCCACTATGTGTGCATATTCCAACAAGGTGCCGAGGGACTATCTCAACACCCCCCTTCCGAATCAGATCCCCCTGAGGCCAATGACATTGAGGAGTGGCTTGACCAGTCCTACTCCTTTGCTATGGAGTTACTTAACAATCATTTGCTTGTTCCATCCAATTTGAGTTACAATAGTAACAATCCACTTTCATCCTCAGATTCAGTTTCTCACTCCAATGTGTTTCTCTAACCCACCTGCATGCTTATTCTCATTTCTTCATTGTAATTGCAATTTACATTTCAGCTGTTGGTATATACCCTTGGAAGCCAATGCATGGCAACAACCTAGGCTTGTATATGCAGGTAATGCACACACAAAATGAGGTGCCCACCACATTCCCAATCTTCTGTTCATCTAAAGCAATTGCTTGTGATGCTAAACTCCAATGTATCTGCACATTTCTGGAAACTTGCTAATGCCCAAAAGGCTTCTTTGATCAAGCTTTCAAATCTTTTGTTGCATCTGGCACATATTTCTTCATCCTTGATGGCAACCTTTGGCATTGTGAATCTCAGGGTCATCACTAACTGGTCATTGCAGAGAATCATCAATTCAAACTCATTAAGTAGGCCCATGATAACCTGGGCACAAAGGTGCCTACACTGGGTGAACCTGCCTCCTGTTATGCTTTTGGTGGCCCCTGCTAACAGAGGATGTCAAGTGGTATATCTGCACCTGCCACAAGTGTCAAATCTGCCAAATCCAATGACTGCATATCCCACTGACCATTCCAACTATTGTTGGCCTGTTCTACAAGGCACATTTTGACATGATGCTGATGCTGCATTGTGGTGGATTCTGCTACATTGTGCAGGTGCATCATGCAATGTCTGCATATCCAGAGTTTCACATGTTGCATTTGGAAAACATGTCTGCCTTGGCATCCTTTATTTTTGAGGGTATTCCCTACTGGTGGGGCTCTCTTAGTGAAATTGTTACTGACAATGCACCCAGCTTTATTCAGGCAGTTGAGCTTGTGGCTTTGTGTTATCATATCTGCCATATCTGTATTTCTTCCTATAACTCTCAGGCTAATGGCATTGTAGAGCATTGTCACTACAATGTCTGGGTGGCCGTCATCAAAAGTTCCCCTGGGGGGGGAAGCATATTGGCATATCACTGCACATCCCATGTTTTGGGTGGAAAGAGTCACCATTATCAAATCCATTGGGTTATCATCTTACTTTAGAGCTTAGAAATAAGTTGTTCTTTAAATAATAGTAGTGGCTCAACCCAATCAAATGCACCTTTCAGAATTGGACTCAATGGAATTCTCAGTCAACTGGCACCTCATTGTCAGCAAGGGTTTGAAAATCAGCCCTTTGGACAGTCCTCAGATTGTTGACATAACACTACTGAATAACATATTCATAGTAGGCAGCCCTAACCATTGACCCGATGGTGGGTCTTCTTGCAAACAGTGTTTCAAAGGATACTGAAGAGATGAAATAGGTTATTGTGTTTGCAGGTTTTTTCTTTATCCTCTCCATTCCATGGTGAATAACTCTTCTCTCAGGATCCATGTCCCTGCCATCACTTCATCTGCTTTGACAGTACCAATACCAGCCCAACCCTCCACTGTCACATTGCAAGAGGAGATCATAATGCTGCACCACCAAATTGATCACCTATATGATTCTGGTGCCAGGGCATGATGCACAGCCATTATGTAAGTACCTGAATAGCTGTCAGTTCGGAGTTGAATGTTTCAAGAGTAGGCCATAGCATCTGGCATCAATGTGGAAAAGCCATAAAAAGGCTAGTGACAATCAGCAACAATACTATTGACTTAATTAGTGAGGTGGACTGATAGGCCACCTCAGGTGAAGGTCAACAGAACCATACTGAACAGTAAGTACACTCTGTAACTGGTATGCCGCTTAGCAACTGACATGATATGTGTAGGGAGAACCATAGGTACCAAAGCTACCAGGAACTAGTGAGGTAGATCCCAGAACTCCAACAAAGGATTCTGGACCCAAACAATCCCCAAGAGCTAGACAGTGCTATCAAGCAGGTAAGCATGTCTTACCTGTCTCACTGGATATCTTCACTGATTGGCATGATAGAACAACATCCTATTCTAGCTAAGTGAAGGAGGTGATGCTGCTTGCAGCAATGATGCCTGCCATCTGAAGACCACCATGGTGATGTGGATAACCCAAGCCAACCCACACATCCCCCATCTAAATCTCAATAATAGGATAGGTTGTGGCCTGTATGATGACACTATGGCTAGGTTAATTTGTCCAGTCAAATTTGATTGGGATAATGCAGAGTCTGTTCTTTTGCTATTTTTTTTAAGTGTATAATTGACGTTTTGAAACCCAAACAAAGATATCAAGCCAAAATATGGGACTGGCTGTTACAACTTGTATGTTTCTTCATTCTCATCTTCACTACACTCGCTCTCAAAAGTGAGTGCTCATCTGTGTCATCATATGTTTGAGAGATAGAACTGTTATTCTCCTTTCTTGTTTCTTTCCTTACTATGCTGATGATTTCAGACTTCTTTTCCACATAATACAGCACACATGTGTGTACAAAATCCGTATGTGTCTCTTTTTTATTCTTGCTAGACCTGACATGGCACCACATCAGTCCTGCTGTGCATGCTGCAGCCACGTCTCAGCTTCCCTTTTAGGGCTGGCTTTGACTGTGCAGACCCTATGTATATAAATCATAGTTAGAAGACTGCTTTGCCAGTCTTATCCATTTGTTCATCATATTCACCTACAGCTTGAGCATGAATTAAGGATTTGACTTCATTCTACTTCTCATTGGTGCATTCAGCAACACACTTGAGCATCACTTCTGCTTCATCATTACTCTTCCTCTCTCTTTCAGTCATTCGTTGATGTCTTGCCCTTGAGGTGTGACTTCAGAGTTTGGCTCTCACAAA
>JBBPQO010000044.1:0-22113 GCA_038092535.1 Xerocomus subilludens | reverse complement strand
TTTCTCTCCAAGGGTCAAGAGGTCTCTTCGTGAGTATCCTCCCCTTGAAGAGAACATCGAAAAGATCACCATCTCCACGGAAATTGCTTGAGCTGAGAAACCCAAAGATGTACCTCTCCCAGACTTTTGTTCAGATTTTGCTGATGTCTTCTCTGAATCAACCCATACCCAACTTCCCCCCCATTGATCTTTTAATCATACCATTGACCTGAAGAACACCTTCGTTCCCAAGATTGCTAAGGTCTACCCACTCAATCCGGCTGAAAAGGAAACTTGTAAAGCCTTCGTCAAGGAGCACCTGAAAACTGGTCAAATAGTCCCCTCAAAATCCCCCCAAGCATCTCTATTTTTCTTCGTTCCCAAGAAAGATGGTTCTCTTTGTCCTTGTCAGGATTATTGATACCTTAACAGTCACACCATATGAAATGCCTATCCCCTGCCTCTCATTTCCGAGTTGGTTGATGACATGAAGGAATCTAACTACTTCACTAAGCTTGACATCAATTGGGGTTACAACAACATTTGTATTCGAGAATCCGACCAATGAAAAGCCACCTTTATCACTTCTCTTGGATTGTTTGAACTGACTGTCATGTTTTTCAGCTTTTGTAATGCTCCAGCCACTTTCCAAGCATTCATGAACCACACCTTTGCAAATATGATTACTGAACGTTGGCTCAAGATCTATATGGATGATCTCGGCATTCATACTCATGGAACCCTGGAAACCCACCACAAATGAACTCGATGCATCTTGCAAAGACTTTGTGAAGCCGGACTCTTAGCCAAAATCTCTAAATGCTCTTTTGACACCCCTACTATGGAATATCTTGGGATGATCATCAGTAACAAACTTATTCATATGGACCCCACTAAACTTTCCGCCATTGCTGACTGGAAATCCCTATCCTCAGTTAAAGGAGTCCATTCTTTCCTGGGCTTCACAAACTTCTATCATAAATTTATCCCCAACTATTCCGACATTGTCATTCCCCTCACCTTTCTCACAAAGAAAGACCAATCTTGGATCTGGACCCCTCTCCAGCAATGTGCCTTCGACACTCTCCACCATATCTTCTCTTCTGCCCCTGTTCTATCCATTCCTGATATGTCTCATCTGTTCTTCATCATGACCGATGCCTCTCTAGTTGCCGCCGGCGCCATCCTCATGCAAAAAGACTCTAATGGCAACTTGCACCCTTGTTCATACTTCTCCAAGACCTTCTTCCTCACTGAATGAAACTACAATATCTATGATAGAGAACTCCTTGCTGTTATCCTCACACTCACTGAATGGAAACATTATCTTTTGGGCACTCCCTTCCCTCTTTCTGTTATTACTGATTATAAAAACCTCTTGTATATCAAAGACCCCTGAAAGTTGTCTTGTCATCAAGCTCGATGGGCTCTCTTCTTACAGGATTTCAACATTAAATGGATTGTCACCCCAGGAACGCAAATGAGCCCAGCAGATGCCCTTTCTCGAAAAGATTTGTCCAACACCTCCCTTGACAATCAAGATTCTTCCATTGTTCCAGATCCTGTAGTTATCAACACCCTTGACCTCACTCTAGCTGAATCCATCTTCTGATCCACTCCTCTGATCCTTTCGTCCTTCATGTCCTTTCTGCACTTAAGGAAGGCTCTCCCCTCTTCTCTCATGCTACCTTATCCAACTGGACCTTTGATAATGGCCATCTCTACTTCAAGGGCCAAATGTTCATCCCTCCTCCTTTCCAATCCGCCCTGCTCCATGCTATCCATTCCTTCCCCCTCTCGGGTCATATGGCTATTTTCTGAACCAAGTCCATCCTCGAACATGACTATTGGTGGCCTGGTCTTGCATCCTTTGTCAAAAACTTCATAGATGGTTGCACTATTTGTCAACAAAGCAAAGTCAACACTTATCCCACTGTTCCTCCCTTAGTTCCCATCCCTTCCTCGCATTCTCTACCTTTCAAACAACTTTCAGTCAATCTTATCACCGACCTCCCTTCTTCTGCAGACTACGATTCTATTGTGGTCATAGTAGACCACAGTCTTACAAAGGGGGTAATTCTTACTTCTTGCTCCAAAACCATTGATGCCGCCAGTATCGCCCAAATATTTTATGACAATGTCTTCAAATGTTTCAGTCTCCACGATGTTCTCATCTCCGATCATGGCCCACAATTTTCCTCCACCTTTGCCAGAGAATTGGCTCATCTCCTGAAATATGATGTATGTCTATCTACCGCATATCACCTCCAAACCGATGGACAAACTGAATGAACCAATCAAGAACTCAAGACATATCTCCATATCTTCTGTGGCAATAATCCCTCATCCTGGGCACAATTCTTATCAGCTGCCAAATTTCACCATAATTCTGCCCCCCATAGTTCTACTAAGAAATCCCCTTTCTCTCTACTCTACAGTTACGAACCTCATTCCTACCTGCCCCTTGGTAAAACCTTCCTCCCTGCTTTAGAAAAGAGACTATCCTCCCTTGACAAATCTTGTAAAGAAGCTCTCGCCACCCACAAATCAGCTAGGAAGATCATGTCCTCTAGATCCATCCAATGATTCTCACCTTGGAAAGTAGGAGATAAGGTATGGCTTGAGACGACTCATCTCTGTCTCCACCTCCCCTCTCGGAAACTTGCACCCAAAAGACTGGGTCCTTTCGAAATCTCCTGCATGTTATCCCCCCTCACCTATCAACTCCAACTCCCAGGTACCTGGAAGATACACAATGTTTTCCATGCATCTCTTTACATCCTATTGCTCCACAGAAACTTACAGACCTTCCTTTCTTGAACCACCACTAGACATCATCAATAATGAAGAAGAGTATGAAGTAGAGGCCATCCTCTCCCACAAGGGTCCTAAAGCCAAGCAATTGTATCTGACCGCCTGGAAAGGATACTTCTCGGTGGAAAACACCTGGGAACCTGAATCAAACCTCCGACACTCCACTTCTATTCTCTTCTTATAAACATTGCCATTGTCTCTGAAAAGGTAGTCTTCCCTTTGCTCGACGGTCTCCTCATGAGTATCTTGCAAACAAGCTACCTCTTCAACCATGTCCTTTCTCTCGTCCACCATCATTTCTTCATCTCAATCTACCCCAACCTCACCTTTATGCTCTCAAAATGTCTATCCCATGTTCCTCCCCACCCATGCCACCCATCTCCTTTATGCCACCATCATTGACACCCCCCACATCCTGTTCACCTTCAAAGATGACCCTCTTTATTGTGACGACGTTATCACCCATGAGCTTATCCATCACTTTCACAATGTCTCTTCTGTTCAACATCTTCAGTCTTCTGAAAACAACAAGATTCCTCTCTGCTTTGCTTTAGAAGCTCTTCCTATACACATCCTAATCATCCTCCATCTCCATGGTTTTTATCATTTTATTGAATCTCTCGCACCCACTATCATTTATCCTACCTTTTGACGAATCTTCTTATCTTTACCACAAGACCAACATGATTCATACTTAGAGCGAGTTGACCAGTTCCTTCTTCATCTCCCTCATCCTACCCCTCCTCTTTCTATTCCTCCCCCATCCCTCAAATCCTGTCTTTCTTCCCCTCCTCTATCCAAGACTTCCACCACTGTTGAACCTAACTCTGAATCTGACAATGACCTAGAACCTCCCACCATCCCAATCTCCACTGAACACCCTCATATAATCACCCTTCCTAACGGCAATCACACTCTTTCCTCCCCCACCTGTCTTCTCCCTCACACTGAACTTTATTGCACCTTTTCAGCATTTGCCACTACTACTTGTTTTCAATGTCACTGTCTTGGTCACTATCGAGAGGACTGTGCCAAATACTCTTGCCCCCATTGCCACATTGCCGCCCCTGGTCACACCTCTCGCCAATGTCTTATTCACCAATGTGACTACTGTTACAACTGGGGCCATACCAACCAAGCCTGTCCCCATCAAAACTGCGGTATTTGTTCTCAGGCTGGGCACATCATCAGCGACTGTCCATTTGAACACCTCACTCCCTCTCAGGTGACCACTATGTTCAGTGGACCATCCTCTTCAGGTGTGTAGTTCTTGGATCGATAGAGGGTTAGTGGTCAAATCAGGGATTCGATTGTACTGTGGGGGTAATGTTACAATTTTATCTCCTTTTCATCACATCCTTCTTTTTCTCTATCATCTTCCGAGTCACTCATGGAGAGGGACGACTTATTCCCTCGAAGGGTTTATCCTCGTGACTAGTAGTAATTTTGTTTCTCTTCTTCATCTTTAATCAGACTTACCTCTCCTCTGCTGACTCTATTATGTCAGCTGGTGTTCCTTCACATTCCATCATGTTCTCCATCCTTCTACATAGTTCTTTTCTTCTTGGTCCATGCACAACAGCTTCCTCTATAAATATTGTCGCACTTCCTTTGTACTTCCTTATTCTTGATCTGCGCAATACAAGCGTACATCTAGTCTCAAATCCCTTGAGTTCATCTGAACTATCCTTAGTCGAGTCTCACTCAAACCCCTAGTCTTCCTTGTTGCTTCTTGAAAGTCAACTCCTCAGACGTCAGTCTCTTCATGAGTATTGCCTGAGGCTGTTGTCAAGTAAGCAAGCATTGGCATACACTTCACATAACAGTTCATGCATGACTTCCTTTCTTATAAATATTGTCGCACACCCTTTGTATTTCCTCATTCTTGATCTGTGCAATACAAGCATACATCTAGTCTCAACCACTTGAGTTTGTCAGAACTATCCTTAGTCGAGCCTCACTTGAATTCCTTGTCTTCCTCGTTGTCTCTTGAATGCCAACTCCTTTGACATTGGTCTCTTCTTGAGTATCATCAGATGTTATTGTCAAGTAAGCAGACATTGGCATACACTTCATGTAACATAGGGGTGACAAATGCCCCCTTCCATTTGTCTTCTTCCTTGATATGAATGTTGTTGAAACTCCACTGTAAGTCCATGGTCATTACAGGTTAGTGCCCTTCAAATGGTCAATCAATTGTGGAATAAGAGGAAGTGGGTAAACATTATTGACAGTGCCCTTGTTTAGGTACTGATAATCCATGACTAGCTGCTTGTCGCTCATCTTCTTTGGGATGAAGAATACTGGAGATGTTTGAGGTGACTTGGATGGACATATATACCCCTTCTTAGTTCTTTGTTGATGAATGTCTGGACTTCCTCCAATTTGATGTCTGATAGAGGAATGACCCTACCCTTCCTCAGTATGAAGTCAGGCTTTAGGTTGATTGCATGGTTCCACAGTTTGTGGACCAGCATTCATTCAGATTCCTGTTGAAAAAAGATGTCAAGGAACTCATGGTACTACACCAGAATCTTTTCTTTGAGGCCAGGTTTGATGCATCATGTAAGCATAGAGGGTTGAACACATTCTCTTTACTTCGCCTGACAAAAGACACCACAATGGTTAAAAGACATTCCATCCGTTATCCAATTAATCTCAGGGTTATGGCAGTAAAGCCAGTCATACCCTATGAACATGGGATGTAATCCTAGAATGGAAACATAAGCATCAATGTATTTGGAATGCCCATGCACATCAAGAAAGAGTTTTGCTTTATGTGTAATTTTACCAATTGATCCCAGAGTACCATCAGTGTTGTGCACATTGATTGTATGCAGGACAGGCATCATATGAATTCCTTTTTGAAGACAAAACCTTTGATTGATAAACATACTTGACACTCCAGAGTCTAGTAAAGCATAACTCCCCCATGTTGTGCCTTGCGGCTATCTAATATTAATAGGGAGAACCATTTGTCCTCCTACCATTAGTGTGCTGGATATACGGTCGGATGGAACAGTTTAAGTAGTAGAAGAAGTGGGGGATTTGAGAGAAGAATAAACTGAACCACTGTGACAATGTGACAAGGGGGAATTAGAAATGCTATTTTTCTGTTCTGGCACTAAGCTCTCTAAGTGAGGCCCCCCTGTGGAAGTACACCTGTCGCAAAACACAGATGATATGGTACACTTGGGAAAATCTTGGTCAGTACAATCATACAGTTCACAAACACCCCCAGCATTTATGAACAAACCTCTTTTAAAGCCTCAGATGCTTTCTCCTTGGCTTTGATAGTGATCTTGTCACACCAAAAGGCTTCTGCCTCTTCAGTTGCATATGCCAAAATATGAGTTTCCTTTGATGTTGGCCCTTTCATGCTTCAGACCTGTTTCTTTGGCTCCTTATAGAAACAAATGATGTGCATGGGCACTCCACAATTGAAGCAAACATGTGAGTCCCTTGCTGTTGGATGTGCATGGGAATTGATGTCCATTGGGTCACCTCTCCCAGGTTGCATACCAGTGGCCATAAAATATGGATGATAAGGCATCTGAGGAGCAGGACTGGGAGGAGGTGGACCTGGTGGAGGACAATACTTTCCTTGAGAATCAGGCTGAAACTGAGGAGTTCCTCATTCAAAGACTACTTTCTCCATGGTTCAACTGACCTTTCCATAGGCTTCCTTATGTCCATCATAGTTCTTATCATCAAGTTCCATATGGAGTGATGCTTGCAAATAAATGGAATAGTGGACAGCACTCCTCAACAATCTAGTTGCTTTATCATTTCCCACTTTCACCTCATGACAGAGCACATCAAATCATTGGATGAAGTTGTTGATAGTCATTTTTCCCTGATGTAACTCTTTTAACTTCTTATATGACTCTCAAGACAGCATTTCAATCTGGAAAAATTTGTTGACATAGTCCTGTAGATTCCTCCATGTTGGCCATGCCACATCTTCATATGCCACATAGACAGGTTTGGCATCTCCAACACTGATGATATTCCTTTCTATCCACTCTCGGTTGAGACACCACTCTATAACAAGCTGGAAGAAGCTTTCAGCCTTTCCTTCAAAACGAGATAACACTGCAATAACGTGGAACTTGTTGCTCTTCCATTTGTGTGAAGTGACCCATAGACATAACTTTATCCACCAAAGGTGAAACTTCTCCTTGTCACCATCCCATTTCCCAGGGTTGGCGATCTTCTTATAAAGTTTGTGCAAGCTCTTCTCTTCCTCAGCCTCTCATAAGGCCTTCTTGAGCACTTCCATATTAAACAGGTCTTTCCTTCCTAATCCCAACATATCTCCTTACTGTCCTGTATCTTCCAACAGAACTCTAGGGAGTTCTTGATGTAGAACAATGATCATCTGGTACATTAGACCTGTTTTGCACTCGAGTATCAATTCTTATTCAAGTGTTGCATGAGCCAAACTCTGAAGCCAAACCTTGAGGGCAAGACAACAGTACAGACTCAGAGAGAGTAGAAAGATAATGGCAAAGATGATGATAAGAGCACTCAAGCATGTAGCTGAATATGCAGAGGTAATGACAAGGTCAAATCCTTAGATCATGCTCAAGCTGAGGCTGAGTGCAATGACCAAATAAATAAGACTGCAGAAACAGTCTTCTAACTATGGCTAATATACATATAGGAACTGAGTACAGACCTGTGCAGCGCACAGTCAAGAACAGCCCTAAAGTTATCACAAAAGGAAAGCACAGTTGTGTCTGCAGTGTATGCAGCAAAGCTGATGTGGCATCACATCACGATCTGGTGAGAATGATAAGGAGACATGTATGGGACACATATGTGCATGTGTGCTGTATTATGTGGAATCGAAGTCTGAAGGTATCAGCATAGTAAGAGAAAACCAAAGGAAAAGAGAAACACAAGTGATAGTCCTAAACACTCGAACATATATAGTACAGGTGAGCACTTGCTTTCAAGAGCAAGTGTAGTTGGGAAGAGGACAAAAGAATATACAAATCACAACAATACTTTGTCAAACTCTTTTTGAGAAGGGGAAGGAGTTTCATGTTGACATGTCAAGCTGTATGTGTCAAGTTGTAAAGAGAAATCCTTGGTTCATGTTGCCATAGGTGTAGCCATAGAGCTCCATGTTTAGCAGTCACTCCACATATCTATTTGTTTTTTTAACTATGGAAAATGGTATTCATTATGTACAGAAATCCTGCATTCCAACCTAGGATATCCAAAAAGATATCTGTTATGAGAGAGTATTTGTTTTACCTGGTATTTGTTACAAGGGAGTTGACTGTATTATAAGTGTGAACAGGTACTGGCAAGTAGCCAAGTAGAAACAAGTTGCATGTCACATAATTTATGAATGGCAGGGGGACTTGAACTCACAACTTGAGGTAATTGCCAAAAACAATAACTGCATGACACATTTACCACTACACCAACAAGCCTTGCATTTGAATAGGCTCAGTGGGTATATGACTACTTCTAATAGTAATGGGTTTAATTTCCTAAGTCTCCCCCCCCATGCTCTATAAGTACTATATCCAACTAAGTACTTACCATACCACCCACTTGTTCATGCAACAAATAAAACTACATGCTCAGCAACTCAAAGGAAAAAAGAAATCATCAACTCACTCCCACTCACTCCACCACACATCACATATATTGCCTGTCACCCAACAAACAGTGAGTATGGCAAGGTGCTTCCACCTGTTGCACGAGCCAAACTCTGCAGCCAAACCTCAAGGGCAAGACAACAATGAATGACTGAGAAAGATGATGATGATGAGAGAGAAAGCACGCTCAAGTGTGAAGCTAAATGCACTGAAACAGTAAGGACATGGTTGAATCCTTAGATCATGCTCAAGCCAATGGCTGAACGCAATGACCAAAAATAAATAAGACTGCTGAAACAGTTGCTACACTACAGTTTATATACATGTGAGGTCTGAGCATGGACTGTGCAGTGTGCAGTCCAAAACAGCCCCAAGATTGACAGGAAAGGGAAGTGCAGTACTATGCTGCAGCACACACAGTAGACTAATGTGGCATCACATCATAGTCTGGCAAGAAAGGAAAGGGACACATACAGACCCATATGCACACATGCACTGTATTATGCAAGAGAGAAGTCTAAAGTATCGGCATAGTAGGCAAAGGGGAAAAAGAAAGAGAAAGAGAACTATTGATGGTCCTGGACACTCAAATGTGTATAATACATGTGAGCATTCATCTTTGAGGACAAATGTAGTTGGAAGAGGAAGAGAATGTACATGAGCAACTACTCTTACAATACCACCCCAACCCACTCATTCCCACTCAACCACTGTGTGTTGCATGCCACCCAACAAATGGTGAAGATGGTGAGGTGAGTTGCTGACCCAAACCCACTTCCAACCACTGACCCCACTGCACATTGCCTACCATCCAACAAATGGCAAGCATGGCAAGGTGCTTCCACCCCAACCCACTTGCTCCCACTCACCCCACCACATGTTGCAAGCCACCTAACAAATGGTGAGGACAGTGAGGTGAGTCGCCAACCCCAACCCACTCCCAACCACTGACCCCACTGCATATTACCTGCCACCCAACAAACAGCAAGCATGGTAAGGTGCTTCCACCCCAACCCACTCATTTTCACTCACCCCACCATGTGTTGCATGCCATCTAACAAATGGTGAGGATGGCAAGGTGAGTCACCAATCCTAACTCACTCCCAAACACTTACCCACCACACAGTGCATGCTTCCAATAAGTGGCAAGATGAGTCACCAACCCTAACCCACTCCCAACCACTGACCCCACTGCAAATCAACTGCCACCCAATGAATAGCAAGCATGGCAGGGTGCTTTCACCCCAACCCACTTACTTCCACTTACCCCTGTTATAGTTCACAGCTATAGTTGATGCTCCCCTATCTTTTCCTTGATGATATCATCTCTCTCCATCATCCTTCAGCCCTAGCAAGGGGGTCAATCCTCTGTCATCACTTACCATCCTCGTCCTCTGTTCTTATCCTTGACCTCTGTCCTCATCCTTGTCCTATGTTCTCATCCTTGACCTATGTCCTCATCCTTGACCTCTATCCTTTTCATCATTCTCTGTCTTCCTCATCATTCTCTGTCCTCCTCCTCATCCTTTATTCCTCTTCCTTCCCTCTGTTCTTCCTTGACATCATCATTCTACTGTCTTATCTGGATATCTCTTCTCACCTTCTTTGTCTATCTTTTCCAGGACTTATCTGGGATTCTCCTGGGACTTGTCAGGTCATCTAGACCTTCTTCTCTTGTGCAATCTCCCATTTCCTTTCTTATATTAACTTCCTTTGTTCCTATGCTTCTTTGATCTTTTTGACCCTCTACACAAGGCTTATCTTCTTTGTCATCTCTCTTATATCTTGTCATCTTGCTGACTCCTTATTCTCCGATGTTCCCCAATATTCATTGTATCTCTCTTATCTTTTGTCATTTGTTTACTCATCGTTCTTAGACATTCTTCTCTGTTCTATTTGCCTTCCCTGAACTCTTCATCTCTAGTACATATATCCTATGATATCCTTTTGTATTCTCATTCTTGATCTATGCAATACAAGCATCGTATTAAGTCTCAACCCCTTGAGTTCTCTGAACTATCCCAAGTCGAGTCTTAAGCTCAAACCTCTGTCCTCCTTGTTGTCTCTTGAAAGCCAACTCCTTAGACATTGGTCTCTTTATGAGTATCACCTAGGAACATTGTCAAGTAAGCAGACATTGGTGTATGCTTCATGTAACAACCCCACTGTGTGTTGCATGCCACCCAACAAATGGTGAGGATGGCAAGCATTTCCCTCACCCCACCATGCAGCCCATACTGTAAATCATAATGATTGGAAAAAGAAGGGAAATCCCCATGAATGGCTAAAGAGATGCTCTAAAGATGGAGCAAAGTGTCGATTTTCTTGGCTGACATCTCTTTTTGTGTGAAGAGAAGGTGGGCAGCCTCAAATTCCAGGCAGTTACGATAAGGTGTCCAGTCATCATTGGATTGCATGGGAGGCAGAGGCAGAGGCATAGCCGAATCAATGAACTTGCCAGCTGCATTGCAGATGCACCCTAATGGTCCAAAATTAATGGCAGAATGAAAAAAAATGAAGACAGACTAATACCATCCAATATCAAGGGATAATCTCAAGTAAAGGACTGCCAATTATTTGCAGCTCCATTCTGTCTGTCATGTGGTTGGCCTGGCCATGAAATGCAAAAGAAATGTTGATGTGCAGAATGCTGGTGTTGAGTGAGTGCAGATTTATTCTTCAACTGACACCCAAAATAAGGGCATGGGATTCGGAAAGTGTTGAATATTTGACACCAAGTGGAGGACATTGGGATATTATGGCAGAAATTTGGATAGAATTGAAATTATGGCACAAGTTGTAAAAACAGTTACTTACAATTCAGTATGATCCATCTTTCAGACTTCAACATTCACTGTGTTTCCATTGCCCCACCTCCTCTGAATTTTCATCTTCTCAAAGCCAATAATGGTTGCAACCTGCAAAGAGAATGCTACAAAGTGTGTTGCTCAACCCATTCTCGATGTGAAATACAAACACCACACCAAAGCTGAAATCAAGGCTGACAAGCAATGCCTTGAGGAAGAATAGCAGAAGGCCAAGGAGGAACATTGCACCAGGAACAAACATGTCACAAGCATTCAGGACAAGCAAGCACTAGAAGTGGTCAAGGCCAAAGTCACAGAATGACCATGCCCTCAACCCTGGCCAATGTGACCTGCTTCAAAGGGTCAGCCAACCACAGCAATACAGGCTCAAACTGATCCTACTAGCAATTCCACAGGGACTGACATTTAGCATTGGCAACCATGACAACTGACATAGGTTGTGAGGGCAAGGAGGAACCAGTGCAGCTGAGAAAGGAATCTAGAAAGATGTTGCATTGTGATGCAATAGACACCTTGCATCAAGTTGGGTCTACATCAGGTATATTTGGATCAGCAAATGGCCCAAAGATAACAAATCAGTTTGTAGTTTCCTTTAACATTCACTATGCTGTTGATGACTAAACATACACTTTTCTTTTGGGACCTTATTAGCATTCCTTGGGACAATGATACCAAAGAGGCACATTTAGGTTGTATAATAGAATGGCTTGTCAACATGAAGAAGAATGGCAAGCTGAAACAACCATTACAACAAATCCCAAGCTCAAATGTTGCCAGCAGCACATGCCTTGAGTCTCCACTCTTCAATCCTCTGAGAACATCAACCATGGCTTACTCTTCCATGGCTTCTGAACCCTCTCCAAGTTATTCACCATCTCCTCTTGGGGCTGCTGAAGATGATCTTCCCATGGTCTTATTGGACAATGACAATGATGACATAGAATGCAAAGCTGTACACTCACTTAAGTTTCTGCCATGGATCTGCAGGTATCTCAGATAATGGTACATTGTTCTATCACACCCCAAGTGATATTTATGCAAGTTTAACATAGGACAAATATGTTGATTATGGCCAACCCCCATACACCCAGATACCCATCACTGCTCCATCTGCCAAGGCAGAGCCTGTCAACATATCTGTGAATGTCATGCCAATTTACATCTCTGATGATGACAATAGCTCAATGGTTCTTGACACTCCAGCCAAAGGGAAATAGAAGACAATGGTGAGTGACATATCATATAAGTTTCCAGATGGACAGAATCATCTCATTTAGGTTGATATCTCTGAGAATACTAACATTGACCTGTTTAGGAGCATTGCTGCCCCTGCCACTGTGATCACAGGTCAGAAATGGAGAACAATGGTAAGACCTACCATGAATGTTTCCTGATTGACACAATCATTTTATATAGGCTCTGGCCTCCAATCATGGTGATGGACCTGCCTTGAAATGTTTGTAGATATGGCCTTCCAGAGTCGAAGATGGAAAAGCTGAGGGTTCTAGGAAAAAAGTGAAATACAACAACTCCCACCTTCTTTCTGGTGCAATGGACAGCAACAAGTGGTGTGGTACCTTGATTCCAACTTATGCAAAATGGAATGGAATGCTGAACATGTGTTGGAGTGCCAAGGATTTATCCGAGGTTGAAGCTTTGCAGTTAATGTGGAATATTATCTACTTTGGCAAGATCTCTGCTGTTGCTGAAGTCAATGGCCCAATACATGCTGTTGTGAGTACTACAGTCATTTGTATAGTGCAGATAACCGATTATGCTAACACCATCATGAAAGGCTACTCAGAGGATGATAGAGTGGTGGGTCAGCTTTGAATCCACAAGCATCACCATGATCCATAGCCTCATCAATTTGAATGAAAGGCTTACTACTCTGAAAGCACAAACCAAGCTGGTGGAATTTTGGCTGGAAGGTGATCACTTTTTGTTTGAGGATGCCATAGGTGACACTGTAAAGGCAAGATGCACAGTTATAATGTGATGCTTCATGCCACTCAATGTACTAACTTGCTTCTATAGGACTTTAAAGGGATATAGAAATCCTGCTTCATACTGCAAACATTTGTGGCCCACATACATTTTATTCAGGGTGCCATGAACATTCCAATCAAGACTAGGCTGCAAGGCAACAAACACTGCTATCCAAAAGTGGCACTTGCATTGGCTGGTTTTATGGTATGTTTTTTTTTCTTGCCATTCCTTTTGTGCTAAAAGAATTATAGGTCAAATGGATGTTCATGTTACTTCAGGATCAAGCTCTTGCCTTCATGGTCATCACTCCAACCAGAAAAGGCAAGAAGAAGGCAACAGGAAACGAGAAATGGAAGGCAGAAATTTCTGGCAATATATTCAAGAAAGATGTCTGGGCTCATGAGATAATGCTTTTGCAAAGCATTAAACAAATTCCATCAGCAGTTTGGGATAACATAATCAAAGTCTCTCTCCAGCTAGTGAAGGAGACTTTTTTCAGGTCAGCAGGACATGGGACAGCAAGCAACAATGAGGATGAAGCCTCAATGCTCCACAGCGATAATGATGACAAGCTCACAGATCTCAAGACATACCATTGAAAGAAGCACCCCACATAACCTGGTAGCATGCCTGTTCTGTTTCCTATTTCATTCATGTTTTTTGAACAGCATACCTATGCTTGATCTACTTGCATCTTTCATGGCAACACTTTTTCGCATCAATTTCCTTTTTTTTCTCACCATTTACATCTGTCTTGCATGATTCTAATTTATTTCACAAGGCTTTTATGCTGTTTCAATTCACTTTTTTTATGTTGCTTGTTTGCATGTTTTGGTTTTACTATGTCTGGCTTGTCCTTAATGCAATCATGTTTTTGTCATGTTGTCATTAGTTGCACTATGGGAAATCTGATAAGCTGATGATAACACAATCTAAAGCATCAACTAATGACACAATCCTAAGTTTCTTTCAGCACTCTTGGTCTTACTCTATCTTACTTGACTCAGACTACTTAACAATATCTGCCATCTTAGTTAACATTAAGTACATTCAAGTCAATATCAAACAAAATTGAAAAACATGAGGTTTTCCTGATGATCAACATTGTGCCAAGTGAACAGATGTGGGAACTTCAAGGATGTGACCCATCATGCTGCTGCCAAGCATATTAGTTACCTTGATAATTGTGTTGGCATGGTCAAATCTGGAAAGATAGCTACATACAAGTGGGGGATGGTATGTCTCAAATCCAATCAACCATTTTATGCATTTATTGAATGGTAATAATCAGATCAAGACTATATATAGTGCAATCAAATCTTATTGCTCAAAATCAGAAGTTTACCAGAACAATGAGAACAGTGCCAATATCAAAGGTGATGATGCAGCTGATGTCTGGAATAACTTCATTGGCCAAAAGGTCTGTAGTATATATGCTCTTTTATCACATATATTAATCATCATCAATCAGGCAAATTATGCTATGAAGCCTTTTCAAAACAATGGATGGGAGCACTACAAGAAAGTGCATGGTATTTTTCCATTAGGTGGTACTCAAGGTGGCAAAACTTATGTGGGCATGATGTCTGTCATTGCACCAAAGGGTGCTGCCATGACCCAGAACACCAATACTACTAGCTAGGCCATAGATTGCTCAATGCTCCTGCTAGGTCCTCAAGTTCCACCTGCTGCCTTTGGGTCCAAGGAACATCAAAGTAAACATTCATATACTGACTTCTCCCATGATCTTGAGACACTGTCTCCAAGTCCCACTGTCTTCCCCTCATCATCTTGTCCTCCAGCTTTTGTAAGCTCCTATAACTCAACATGCATTAGAAGCTCAAGGAAGTGCAGCAGAGCATCTGCTGCTAGTAACCAAGGGTTGACTGCCAGTGGTGTCTCATCTGCTGTCACTTTTTCTGGTGTTCAAGGCTCAGTAATACATCTGATGGAAATGATGAGAATGTCATTCATTGATCCCATGATGGCTGTTTAGTGGGCAACTGAGACACTCTTTGCAGACCAAGAAATGCTGGTCAAGCATCACTGATTCATGCTTGGCCTTCTGGGTACAACAAATGGCAACACTGTCATGTACACAACCATTTCAAATGTTGTGGAATATCATTTAGATGTGAAAGGATTGTAAGAAAAAGACCTTGGTGCCCATACCAGTGGTGCAACCATGGCATAGGCCCCTGGAACCTAGCCATAGCCATCCCCCCTCCCAATGTACTAGTATCTCACTTGTCGTTTGTTGTTTTTTGATTTCCTATACTTGCTACTAGTCCTTGCACCTCAGACATGCCATTTTATTGTATTCAAATTATACATCATAATTACATTCTTCATCTGACTCAAAGTCAGAGCCAATGTTGAAGTCTGAGTCAGATGGATCAAAGTCTAAGTTCCATGAGGACTTGTCTGACATCTCCTATATGCTCATATCAGCTGCGAGTTTCCAATCTTCCACAATCTGCTCATAGTTGGTCCATATTGCATGTGCAATACCATCCTGCATTGCAGCTGCACCTTGCACTGTACCATGAACTTCTGCCTCTGCTGCAGTAATAGCATCTGTAGCTAGGACATCATCCAGATCTTCATCAGCTGGATCATGAATGTGAATGAGGTTGTGGATTACACACAACACTGGAATTCATGCTTGGATATTGAGGGAATATTGTTCAGGAGGTAACAACAGGATGTGGAACTGTTTTTTCATGATGCTGAAGCCTCACTTGATGACATTTCACAAGGAAGCATAATGGAGGTTAAACAGCTCTTTTTATTTGTGGGTCTGTGTCAAAAATAACAGTTAGACTATAGATCAACATCAAGATATTATACATACCTGATTTGAGCATGACCACACTCTGCAAGATGATAATGAACTCCACAATATGGAATGAGTAGTTCGTCATGCATTGGATATCCTGCATCTGCAAGAAAATATTTCCCCTCTGATACAACAAATCCATATTGAGTCTGTGCATCTTCATAGACACAAGCATCAGTAGCAGAGCCCTCCCAGCCAGTCAGAGAATATGTAAAGTTAAGGGCAAAGTCACAGGCAAACAAGCAGTTTTGCAACAGGAACCCTTTGTGGTTCTGGTAATTTGGTTGCACATAAGAAGGTGGCACAGCAAGGATATGGCTACTATTGATTGCTCCGATCACACTTCTAAAATAAGGCCAAAACTTTGGATTTTCTGTGATTTGGCTGGAGATAAATTCACCAGTAGGCAGTTGAACATATCTTGAGTATATCGGTTGGCTCAACATGATAACAAGGATTTTGCAAAAGTAGCTGTAGTATAATCAATCATGTCATCATCAATGGAGCCATGTCAGCTATGTCATACTGAGAAATAGTGTCATTTGATCATTGAAAATGTTCTCCAACATGCCTGATTGTAAGGCCAATTACTGACATATAGAGGAATATAGCTACTTGCTCCTTGAGCATAACAGATCTTGAATTCAAATGCCCCAGCTCCCAAAGCTCAGAAATGAGCTGTACAAAGACATGATGATGCATTCCAAGCTCACAACAAATGTGATTGGGATGTCTGTTCAACAATTCCATGACCCACTGCTGGCCAGACAAGATTGATGTATGGTATGGTATGGGATCTGATTGGTGGATTGGATCTGTTGTGAGAACATCATTCAATGAAGTAAGAAGCTGATTGATAGTGTTTAAGATGTGTCAGAAGAAATCATGTCCTTGTGTCAAATCCATGGTGGAGTCAGTGCCAGTGTAGTACTAAATTAAACTCCGAAAGGCAGCAAGCTGATACAAGCCGAGAGTCCCACAGTTCACCAAACATAAACAATCCTTCCAAGTTTGGCCAACCAATAGTTTCTGTACAGCCTACAAGGTTGGTTAAGTGTGGTTTACCATGGTGTCAAATTCCTGATGTACGAGCATATGGACTCCTTCCACGCAGCCAACCCCTTTGCCCTACCCAGCAGGTATCAGAGACCTATTGTACTTACGGTAGCTCACAACGGAGTATTTTTCAGACCGTTACCCCTTCTGCGTGACTTTTCGCATCATGTTGCCCTTGTTACAAACAGACACCACCAAACTCCAAACTATGGCCGAGTCGTCCTCCGTCAAAAGGGAACAAAAGCTTGTGATATTGTAAACAATGCCTGCGACTGCTTCAGATTATAACCGTAACCTGGTTGGGGTTGGGGTACTAGTAGGAGGTCTAACGAAGCGCAATTCCCCAGGCGTCATTCTTATATTCGACTGCCCTCCCGTCGTCAAAAAATCAATTTTCACCTTGTGCGTCGCCTCACTTTGCCACCTGTAACGGTCTCCATTTTGGATTTCTTCCGAGTCCGTCAAAACGTACACGTTGTCGCCTGTATGCTTTCTCAAGGTGATGTGAATTGCCTCATTTGACTCGTTCGCGATGGTGGACCATTGTCGGTCGCCCCGTATACTGCAAAAAGTAGTTGGTGCCCGTAACATCAGTCTGACTGGTAACATGACATGCTATACCTGTCAGACATCACGTATAATCTTTGGGACAAGGACGCGGATAGTGGATGCAGTCACAATGAGCGCTATCAAAGTCTGGATTGCAGAGTGATGTGTGAGCAGACGTCGCCTCGGAAAGAAAGTATGGGATAGGAGAAGACCTAAACTCACTAACTGGAAAGTCTGTAACTGAAGTGTTTTTTGGGAGATTTTTGGAGGGCAGGACGGTTGTCCGTTGACTTTTATACCCTCCCTTCCTCAGACCCTATCATGCCATCCCAAACAAGTCCTCGGAGGGAGTCGGGCAAGGGTGCATCCCTCAAACTGGCACTTTCAAGAATTCCGAAACACTTGCGATGCCGCGGTTTCGAATCAGCGCTGTGCCATATGGATTGATGGACACTCAGTGCCCTAGTTGAACTTGAATGGGCAGTGTCCGCAGGGTTGCAAGTTCTGAGCCCGATAGCCGTGGTAGTAATGGAATCACATATCCAAGAAATGACCAGCCGGTACCGCGTAGTTACATTTACAATTTGTAGTAGCATGTTTATTACTTTGAAACTGGATGATAAGCACTGACTTCGCACAAAAATGCCAACATACTTTTCATAAACACTGGCTTATCGAGTATCAGCGCGGCGACAATAATGGGTTACAGCGCAACTGAGCACGGGGACATAGTATCCAATGGACAAGTTTTGAAGAGACGGAGATGATGAAAAGTTTGAACATTACTTGGAGTTCGTTTCGCTGTGAGACGAGCGCGTAGATTACATTGAAACTGGATAACGAGCACTGATTTCGCACCAACGCCAATATACTTTTCATAAACACTGGCTTATCGGGTATCAACGCGGCGACAATGATGGGTTACAGCGCAACTGAGCACGGGGACATAGTATTCAATGGACAAGTTTTCGAGAGACGGAGATGATGAAAGTTTGAACGTTATCTGGGGCTCGTTTGGCTGTGAAACAAGCGCTAAATTGAATCTCGCAACGTCTGTCTGGTAGCACATCAAGATTTGAGTCCGCCGAAGTTAAAATCTGGGAACAACTTGGAAGTCTTGGATGCCAGTGAGGTATTCAAGTATCACCTACAGATGAGATCGTGACTTGGATGCGACCGGACCCCGCTGTTCTGACCCTCGATATCTCGCAATCACATCGATGTCATGGGTCCCCAGACTCCCCACACATCTGGGCTCAAATGTTGAGGCTTGAACTTCATCAGCAAACCTGCCTTTTTGCTTACAGAGCCTAAACAATCTAGCCATAGTAAAGGCTCAGCGGTTGTCACAGATGATGGTGAAACACTAGCCATGATAAAGGCTAGGGAATCATCTATGAGCTATATGTACAGTGAGAAACTATGCAAATGGCTACCTCAGCGATCGTCACAGATGATTGAAACATTGAGGAGGCAAAGAAACTGCTTGCAAGGATGATACGGATACGGACGAGTAAATTACGTAATGTGACAAACAGTGACAAAGTATGTATGGGCAATATGAGTTGGATGCAAAGAGAAGAGACGAAGCTGATGACACACCAGGATGAGAGAGAGATGTATAGAATAATGTAGAGGATGACAGAGGCAGGCATGCACATGATTGAGCATGTGGTCAGGCCACAAATGGCAGGTGTAAGAATGATGTTGATGCCTGAACAGTCAATGTCCATATATGCTGTGCAGGGTGATGGTGGGATGATGAGATATGATAAAGAGAATGATAAAAGAGATAATAGGTAGATAGATGAGCAAGGACTTAAGTTTGAGTGAGATAAGGGAACTCAAGAGCTAGGGGCTTATACCCTGGCTACTTGACTTTGATTTATATTGTAGCTGCTCTATAGTATGATTTATAGGAGCTCTAGGGGGTTACTCCCCTATAACTACTGACAACCAAATGAGAGTGCATATATATGCTCTATTCACTGCAGTCTAGATTTGTGATTGGGTGTTATTCTCATCCAGTAACTCAGCATTTGACTTGTATTCTCATCCTCAACACTCCCCATCAAGCTGAACACATGCCAAGTTTGGCAATATGTTGATTATGCTTGGGCTTAGGTAGTGCTTTTGTGAAAATGTCTGCAGTCATCTGTGCAGTACATCAGTAAATATCCAGTAAACTGTACAGTCCTGTACAGTCTTGTACAGACATTTCAGCCTCCACAAACTCTACAGATATGTCCCCCACTAGAGAGGGCTGTACAGGAGTACACAAAAGCAAAGAGTCAGCTGTACATGGTCTGTAAATGATCTATGTATGACCTATAAAGCCTTGTCACTTTTATACATTAGCTTAAATATTGTCTGGATTAACATTGGATTAAGTCTGTACATCAGTCGGTTACAAAGCCTACCAGATACTATCACCATTCTGCATTAGATCTGACATAGATTCATAGTTTCTCTATTTGGAAGGTTATTTCTGATTTAAGTGTGGATATCACATCACACAGATCATACACTTGGCAGACCCTAACACATCATAGATACTCCAAATAAACTATCATCAATTGGAACAGAAATGCAGGATACACAATATAAATATGACATTCCACAAAAGTGAGAAGAAATCAGTCAAGGATGAGCCCAAGACTAGGATCACTATCATCAGAGTATTCTATGGGCTGCCCAAACTTCTGCTGCACCCAATCTCAAAGCATGGACTTGAAATACTTTCCATAGTCAGGATGTGCAAGAACCTCTTTCATTCCCTTGCTTGCACTGTGTAAAGCTCAACCACAGGTATCTTCATTGATTGTCAGAACTTTCAGTTGGCCAAGTTCTTGATAAATAACAAGGACAACCTTAATCTATAATAAGCAAACATTAATAAAGGGGGAACATTGTCAACAGGTATGTAAAACCCACCACAGCAACAGCCAGTCCAACAGTGGAAGTGAGAATTGTAGTAGAGGAATCCCTGCAACTCTTCAGTGATGTACAACTTGACAACTTGTAATAAAGAGAAAGGCATGCATGCTTGATAGCATCATGTGAGAAGTTCTGAAGCCTGTCCTGTACAATTATTATTGAAGTTAGTACAGGTTTGCTTGTGAACAATCCACTCACATCCTTATCTGGTGATTCTTGCAACCAGTCGCCATTCTGCAGAAGTTGTGAGGAAGCCCACTTGACATATTTGATATACTGCTTAGCGGTCCACCTTGAACTCTTGGGGATCTGAAGTTCATTGTAATGCTTGTGTACCACAGCCATGGCAGATCTTTTCAAATCACTGTAGAAGTTTCTGCTTTTATTATAAAGCTAAATCACAGCTAGGATGATTTGCCAAGGCATCAAATGCTCACTCACCAGACAAGCCATTGAATTCCAGTACTCAGAGTATTGACTATCCTTAAGATGGAGATCCTTTGACTATACTTGATATGGACTTCAGCTAGAATCTCCAGTCTGACACCTTGGATTGCAGCTTCTAGTGTGATAAAAGAAGTATGAGTCATGTAGTGAGCATATGCAAACAGCTTGCAATGGTGTAGGAAAGCTTTCATGAGAGGTGGATAGAAACTGAGACACATCAGATTATCTGATCAAATTAGTTGGTCATCAACCAGGGTCTTGACATTGTTGCAAGAGCCAAACTCTGAAGCTAACCCCCAAGGGCAAGACGCTCCCAAAGGCAAACAACGAGTAGGAGATGGGCAGTGAATAGAATAGTGAGGATGCTCAAGTCGAAGACTGAATGCATCAGAGAGAAGGCAGCACTCAAGCAAAGGCCGAATATGCTGAGAGTGTATAGCAGGATGATAGCCAGACCTTAATTCAGGCTCAAGCGTGTACGCTTAATACCATGAACAAATGGATAAGACTGGAGAATCCAGTTGCGTAACTACTGTTTATATACATGAGAGGGACTCACACGGACCTGTGCAGCACACCGTCAAAAGCGGCCCTAAAGTACACACAAAGGAAAAAGAGGTGATGTGGCCACAGCATACACAGTCATGCGCAGTCAGCATGTTCATCAATGAGAAACAAAAGGGGGCACATGCGAACATATGTGCATATGCTGAGTTACACATAACAGAAGTCTGAAGTAATCAGTGCAGTAGAGAAGAGAAAGAATAAGTCCTAGATGCTTGAATGTATAATATACAGGTGAGCACTTGTCTTCGAGGATGAGTGTAGTTGGAAAGAGGATGAAAAACATACGGATTATAACACCACCCCCCCCAGGGCCGAGAACTCCAGATGAGGCCTGAAAACATCTAGTGGTGGCTGTTAACCAAACCCAAAATCCCCACAGCCGGCACGAACTGGGTGGCACGAATATCTGCTGCTGGATTACTGGTCTTGGGCAGAGGGATGATAGTGGTCGGAGGCAAGGGATTGGAGGCAAACATGATGGGCTCATTAA
>JBBPQO010000043.1:0-22384 GCA_038092535.1 Xerocomus subilludens | reverse complement strand
TCTGCTATAGCATTGCTTTCTGGATTAGTACCATCCATGAAGTGAAAAAAACATAAGGAAGATCTGGAGTCTGAAACTGCAGGCATGTTTATATCACATGAATTTAACACATTCATCTAAAAACTTTCCAGAGCTACCAATTGCTAAAAGGACAAGAGGAAGACATTCTAAGAAACAAAACATGTCAGCACTAGCAGCAGTTCCTCGAAAAAGAAGATCTGTCCTCAAGAAAGGTATGATATCAATACATGTCCAGAATACAATAACAATGACTGATATGGATCCAGCTGTGAAGTGTTGTAGAGAAAGACCTTTTGTCCTCAGAGGCCATCCAACACTGTAAAAGAGATAAACAAGCCTATCAAACAACATGACACAAACAAAAGCCCTCAACATGTTCCACCACCAGCACCTCAAGGTATGTGGACATACCTATTTATTTATCTGATTTGGCACTGTTTAGCAGTGAAACATGGTAGGGGAAGACCTTCCAATGGGGACTTGTTCAAAGCCACCAATTGGCAATCTTTCTGTGCAAAACAATGAGCCTGATTCAGAACATGATGTGGATCATGGCATTATGCCTGTTATTTCATCACAACAAAGACCTCCATGGGAGAAACCAATGCCATCTCCACCCAATTCCAATATAGGAGGTGCACTTGATATCCCAGCATCTATGTCTAGGCAAGAGATTGGAGGTAAGAGATAGCATCTTTATCAAGCAAGCCATGCTGAGTTATCATTTCTGCTAGAAATGGTCTTATCACATCCTCCTCTATGGCATATGGCATATATGGATCTGAACACTCTTGGCAACAAACAAGGGCTTGACAGTGTCATTTGCAACTATTATCTTGCTTCCATCTGGCATGATGGTGGTGGCAATGCCAGGTGTTGCTTTCTCATGGTATTTCAACTCAGGCCTGATCTTCAAATCAGCACTGTGGAGGTCAATGCTTATAGGCATGCTCATCATGTGCCAACAAATGAGCCCTGTCCCATGATTCCCATAACATTTCTTGTTCATGTTCTAGAAACAGCACATTTCTTTGCAGTGGTGTTTGACTATGTCAACCACACTGCTAATGTGTTTGGAAGAAAGATCAGTGACAACAATCCAGAATATGACTCAGACTGGAAGGCTTGAAAAGGACCTGAACATTGGCAAATTATTGCTAACATGCATCATTGGAATGATACAGCAGATCCTGACACAGTCTTTGTCATCATCAGAGACTGGAGACAAAATGGTTATGACTATGGGCCTATTGCTTGTGCACTGATCAAGAAGTGCCTAATGGAGGGTCTTGAAGAAACCTGGAGGATGTTTGCAGAATCTGAATCACTCATGGCCTGACCTACAATTCCATGTGGTCACATCCTTCAACTCAGTATGCTTGCAGCCATTCACCAACAGTCCATGTCCAGCTTTCAAAACTATATGCACTTCATGATTCAATCACCTCTTGGCTGGGATTATGTAGATCTAGAGGATGAAGTGATCCAGCAGATGCAATCTGGTGATGTGGAAAGGGACAATTGACTTCTGCATTCTTTGAGACTTTCCAGCAACCTCTGTTCAGACTGCCAGAGTTTTATTGCACAGGAAGCTGTCAAGAAGATCAGAAAGAGCTTGGATAGAGATCAAGATTGTGATCTGGATCAAGATGATGATAATGATGACCAGGGAGATCAGCAAGAAGGTGATGGAAAAAATGATGGCAGAGCCAAGGCTTTGTTTTCCTTGATCAAAAGTCACAAGATACTCAATAGTTCCCACCTTCATCAAGCACATCATCCTGCTTGCACTGTTGGTAATACTTCTAGAATTGCTGTCAAAAATAAAAAAATAGCCTTTGAAGGTGAAGATCTACAAGATAACAAACAAAA
The DNA here is from genome assembly GCA_038092535.1 of Xerocomus subilludens. Lineage (NCBI taxonomy): Eukaryota > Fungi > Basidiomycota > Agaricomycetes > Boletales > Boletaceae > Xerocomus > Xerocomus subilludens. The sequence continues at coordinate 20,491 of JBBPQO010000043.1, read as the reverse complement.
CAAACAGCTATTCAATGCAGCAAAGGCCTTACAAAAACAGGTCAAGTATTGGAGACTATACACATTAAAATGGTTCTCCAGAGTATCACAACCTGTCTCCCTTGATGCCTACAGGAGGTGATGATATCTCTCCCATGATCACTGCTATGATAACTATAATGATGGCCCCACATTGGAGATGCTGCAGCAGCCTGAGGTTTATGGTATTTCAACACATCCCTTACAGCATATGGTGCAGGATTCTACTTGAATCATGTGGCAAGATCATGGCTATCATATCCTCACAGACTCTTTCCAAATGTTTTATCTGGCTCCATCCATTTGAATCATGGACCACATCATGACTATTGGAAATGCAGATCATGCTGATGAAGAGGACCAATTGATGGATGATTTGGTGAGCTTCCTAGCATTGATGATGAGTGCATCAGGTTAAAACTGGGTTGCCAGGTTGAGACCATGAGTGCCACAGAGATGTTGGACTATGCTGGTGATTCTCCTGGAATTCATCAACAGTGCACTCATGGCCACAATATGTTTGTATCTGGTTGTCTTCCAATCTTTGGTGAAGAACAGAAGTATGTTCGTGTTGATCTAGAGCAAGACAAGCTTGACTTTTCTGCAGAAGAGATAGACATCTCAATTGATATAGATAGCATCATCTGGACCACCAGGACTCTTGTATGCAAGAACAGTGTTGGAGTATACCTCACTCCCATCTATGAGAGCAAGCCTGGCATTCCCAAGCACAATTATGTCTATGTGGACATTCTTGTTCCTCAATTTGTTGTGAATTGAGTCATTTGCATACCTTCTCTCTGCTTCTTCCCAACTACACTTGTCCTCAAAGATGAATGCCCACATGTATACTATACATTCGAGCATCTAGGACAGTCACTTATTTCCATTCCTCTTTTTTCCTTAGTGTACTATGCTGATACTTCAGACTTCCCTTCCATGTGATACAGCGCACATGTGTGTACATACATGTATGTATTCTCTTTTCATTTTGCGCCAGACTACAATGTGGTGCCACAACAGCTTACTGTGTGTGCAGCAGCATAGTAACTGTGCTTTCCTTTTGTATCAATTTTGGGGTTATTTTGGATTGCATGCTGCGTGGTCCATGCTCAAACCCCACATGTATATAAACTGTAGTTCAGAGACTGTGTCTGCAGGCTTATTCATTTGACCATTGCATTCAGCCTAGGCTTAAGCATGGTTTAAGGATTTGATGTTATCTATCCTCACACATTTAGCTTCATGCTTAAGTGCTGTTCATCTCATCATTCATCTTTTGTTGCCATTTGCTGTTGTCTTGCCCTTGAGGTTTGGCTTAGCAGCATCTGTGAGGTGGGTAAGGGTGTTACATGGAATTAGCTCATCTCCATTGTCAAGAAAGGGTTCATTCCTGGAAGAGTCTGGATCATTGGAAGGCTCATACCCCAGATCATCTGGACTGACTGGAGGAGGTGGGTCAGAAGGGCCACCCGAAGGGGGATCAGGGGGGTGAGTTGGGTTGTTATTGTCCCTAGGGTTGTCGTTAGGGTCGTTGACAAGCACTCTAAGAGTCAGAGATCTAGCACAGAGGCCCGTAGAAATGAATGGGTTTAGAACTGGAGTATGGCAGGCAGAGAAGCTTCAGAAATGCTCTATGATCTCTTGGCCTCTCAAACTACCTCCAATGGTACCGAGTGGGTTATGTGGAGGTGGCATAGAAGATTGAGCACTGGGACGTTGAGGATGATTATGAGTATTCATGACTTTGACAAATTTGAGTTCGAATATACTGTTAAAGTCGATCCTGATCTCCTTGACAAAACTCCGGAACTCCGGAGTTAGTGTCTGGACAGAAGGGATGTTGGCTTCACCTTATATGGTGTGCCCTTGTCGAAGGCAAGTTCCTGGTATTTCAGAGGGATGGGTGTAAGGCAGAGTGATAGAGGTCGGAGGTCAGATGATCAGAGGTCAGAGGTCGGAGGGTCAAAGATTTGAGCAAGGCAAGTCAAGGTTAAAAAGCTGAGGGAGAGGATGGCAAGAGGAGGACCAAACAGGCGAGGGGGGGGAAATCAGAACTAGAATCAATATTCAAACTGTGGGTATAGGAGTAGTGTACAGAGTTTATATACAGGACTAAGTGACAGTATTGGCAATTCTGGCAGAGATCCAGAGGACCCACCTGTCATGAGAACGACAGCATTGGCAATTCCAGATAATGTCTGGTACCCCTACATGTCAGAGGTGAAACACAGCAGTGATGATAGCCCCCTGGTGTCAGCACCTGTCAGAATTCTACAAACGGTCAAACGAGATATCAAAGGTAGTCAAATGATGAATAAACATGTATGAGTCCAGTGACGCAGAATGGTTTCATAAGCAAGAATGCTCTGGAGATAGTAGGAACATAAGACTGGAGGTATGGAGTTGGACTTAGCAAAAATCATGGATGTGACAAAGACAGTACTACTTGTCCACACAGCACCAGCACTCCCCCCTCCAGTCTTTTGAACCAATCTACTATATGCAAATGTACTCAGGCTCTGAGTCTAAAGTCTATGGCTGGTAAGCCTAACAAATGGCAGGCAGCCTTTTAATCTATGGATGCCACAGCTGATCCCCCCACCAAATGCTTGTGTTACTCTCTCTCAGAAGATCCTGGAGCAGCCATTGTGCCTGTGTGAGACCTCACTGTTATATCTGAACACAACAAACTGGATGGCATTGATAATGGTCATGGTGGCCTGCCTGTGGATCCAAAGGAATCTGCCAGGAAGATATTAAGCATTGTAGCTGGCAGCACCACAGACTTAAAGATAAACAGGCCTGAGGACTTTGCTAGTGATCTCAACAAGGTGACTTCAGGTAAGAAAGAGGATTTAGATTCAGAAGGTGACTCTGGTACTGGATCTGATATTGATGTGCCAGTGCTACCTCAGAAGTGTTCTCAGATCACACAGTGCATACCCACAAAACTTATCAAATCCACAGGCAAAGGAAAGGCTGTACCAAAGCCATCAAGTCCTGTGCCCTATGATCCTGATACAACTGGTGATAATATTCTATGTATATGCATACTGATACTATTTGTATTTATCAGTGTTTAAGATCCAATGTGCCATTCCTCGAGTTCAGGGAATGAAATCCTTGAATGTACCCTTCCAGATGTTGTCCACCATTACTTTTGATCAACTGCACTTGATTGTGGCAGAGAAATTGAGACATTTTCCAGGACTCCTCAAGCTATAGTATTACTTGGATCTCAAAGCAAAGACTGCATTTACTTCCTTGCAATCAGATAAAGAACTTAACCTTTTTGATGCTGAGACTGCTAATTGTCCCACCCCATCTTGTAAATGGAAAGCCATCCACTCAGGCAATGAAACTGGTGACAGTCTACTTTGATGACATAGCATCAGACAATGACAGTTCAGCAACTCCAGTGGATATAGGCAATCATACTAGCAATAGTGTTGGCAATTCTGGATCATGTCTGGTAACCCCTACATGTCAGAGGTGAGAGACAGTAGTGATCATAGCCCCTTGGTGTCAGCACCTGTCAGAATAATACAAACAGTCAAACAAAATATCAAAGGTAGTCAAACAGTGAATAAACACATGCAAGTCTGGTGACTCAAAATGGTCTTGTAAGCAAGAATGCTCTAGAGATTGTGAGAACAAAAGACTGGAGGTATGGAGTTGGACTTAGCAAAAATCATGGATATGACAGTGGTGAAGGCAAGAGCATTACTTGTCCTAGTCAGTGAGACCAGATGATTCCTTGATATCCTCAAGTGAGTCATCTTCTCTTCCTGGCAGATTATCCAGCTCTTCTTTATCTAAGCTGGTGAGGTCTGTAAGAATGCAGACAAAAAGGAATGATGTGAAAAGCCACAAATTGAAAATGTGAAACAGATCTGTCCAACTCATCCAATAAATAGGATCTGCTAGTCATTCAATGAAGAACAACCATGGTGTCATATACCTTGGTCTTGTCTTGTGGTTGAGTTCTTTTTCAATGTGTGAGTTGTGAACAAGTACAAGAGTACCTGGATGGAAATAATAGTCAATGATGTGGTTTTTGAAAGAATCCTTGAAATGTTTGATGGCTTTGTAATGTGTGGCAAGTATTTTGAGAGAGATTTCATTTAAATCAGATTGGTGCTTTTGGAGTTGTCAAGCATGCCAAGTTCTCAGTATGGTAGAAGAAAGCAGGTTAGTATCAGGATGTGGTAAGAGGAACATTGCCTCTGATATGTCAAAAGGAAATAGTGGTTCTATGCCTTGAGCCATAAAATAAGGTGATATACCAACAGGTTTGATAATGGTGACCCTTTTAGCCCAAAACACAGTATGTGCAGTGAGATGCCAATGTACTTCCCCCTGGGAAACTTTTGATGATGGCTTTCTGGACATTGTAGTGATGACACTCTACAATGCCATTAGCCTGAGAGTTATAGGGGGCAATGCAGATATGGTGGATATGGTAACATGAAGCCAAAAGCTCAACTGCCTGAATAAAGCTGGGTGTACTGTCAGTAGCAATTTCACTGAGAGGTCCCCACCAGCAAAGGATATCCTCAAAAATGAAAGATGCAAGAGCAGACACATTTTACAAACATAACATGAAATTCTGGATATGTGGACATTGCACAATGCGCCTGCATTATACTGCAGAATCACCAGAATGTGGCATCAGCATTGTGTCAATATGTGCCTTGTAGAATAGGCTAATGATAGTAGGAACAGTTGGCAGAATATGCAGTTGCTGGGTTTGGTGGATTTGACACTTGTGGCAGGTGCAGATATACCACTTGACATCTTCCATTAGCAGGGCCATCAAACATGCAACAAGAGTCAGATTCAGAAAGTGTAGGTGTCCTTGTGCTCCAGGTCATTATGGGCCTGCTTAATGAGTCCAAACTGATGATCCTCTGTGATGACCAGTTGGTGATGACCCTGAGATTTGCAATGCCAAAGGTTACCACTTAGGATGAAGAAACACATGGCAGAAGCAATGAAGGAGTTGAAGGCTTGATTGGATAAACCTTCTGGGCATAGGCAGGTTTTGAGAAATATGCAAATCTGTTGGAGTTTAGCATCATGAGCAATCACTTTTGATGAATGAGGGATTGGGGGTGTGGTGGCACTTTGTCTTGCACATGCATTACCTGCATATACATGTCAAGGTTGTTGCCACAGATCAGCTTCCAAGGGCATGTACTAGCAGCTGCAATGTAAGTTGCAACAATAATGCAGAAATGAGAATAACAACATGGGCAGGTAAGAGAAATGCATTGGGATTGAGGGGCCAAATCTGAAGATGGAAGCAGATAATTGCTATTATAGCTCAAATCAGGTGGAATGCACAAATAATCATTAAGCAACTCCATAGCAAAGGAGTAGGAATTATCAAGCCACTCCTTGATGTCATTGGTCTCAGAAGAATCTGATTCAGAAGGAGGGAAATGAGATAGTCCATCAGCACCTGTATGATGATCCATGGGAACATGAACCAAGTGGAAATGGAAGAGAAGGATATCCAAAATCCAACAGTTAATAGTGGCATTCAGTTGGAGATCTGGGTTATTGACCATACCCTTCACATACTTTGCATCTATTTCTACAGTGAAGTTAGGAATATTGAAAATAAAAATGTAAACCACATGAAGTGTGCAAAATAATCCATATAACTCCAACTTTGCTTGAGGGTATCAACTTTTGACCTCAGTTAGTGAACTAGATCCAAAGTGGTTTGGGCATCACCTGCCATCATCTGCATCCTGGGAGAGGATGAAGCCAGCAGCTATATACAATGTATTGACTGCCAGGATAACTTCTCAACCACATTCATAGTTGAGACAATGCAAGGCAGGTGATTTGAGAATAGCATCCTTAAGATGCTGCATTGCTTCTTGCTGAGTTCCTCCAAGTGAAGGCAATACCTTTGTGGGTTAGATCAATAAGAGAACATGCCATTTGCATATAATTGTGGATAAAGATGCAAACATTGGCTAACACTAGCATTGATTTGATGCTAGGGGTGGTTGACAACCTATTCCTGTTGTTTGGAATTGGAGAAACTGTGTTGCAGGTACAAGTGGTCAATCATGCTAACCTCAATCTAGTCTTACTATAGGTCAACCATTTCACTGTCTGATGTCTGTGACTACTGAAGATTACCCAGATGGTGTGCAAACCATTAACCTATGAGACCTAAATAGTGGAAAAGAATTCCACCTACCAACCTGTCCATGGACTGATGGATGTCCATGTTGCTGCGAAGGCATAACCTGCACTATCCACCAAAGCATAGTCAAATTGGATTTTTAGGTCTTGATGATCTGCCTTCACAGTGGGGAGATTTTGTAAAATTCCCAGGTATGGATGTATTCTTGGACAAGTAATCCTTCATAAAATATCTCATGGCCACTTGCCTTTTTCATATTACCCCTTTGGCTTCTGACATGGATGATGTTACTAAACCTGTGGAATCTGCCTCTACACTTGCTGTTCAAATCATCTCTTCTTTGCCTTCTTTGAACTATGCATTTCTTTTGTCCCTTCAATCTGTTTTGACTGACATTAATCTTGCCGCCCTGTGGTCTGTTTATTGCTTTGACTGTTCCCTTCATGCATTTGCATATAAACCTGTCACCAAAAAGATTTGCTTGGTTTCTGCTTCTGTTGCAGAAGACTTTCATATCATCTGGCACTTTCCAGACAATCCTTTAGAGGGTCTATCTCCTTTACCCACTAATCCTCCTGATTTTATTCCAGGAATCCACTTCATGCAAGAACACATGAATAACCTGGATCTCAATCCTGCCAAGTGGCTTTGGCCAGAAAAACCGAAACTCATTAGGTGGTTAGTCCTTACTCATGAGACAGCCTTTGCTGGGATTCCTACCAAACAAGGACACCTAGATGAATGTTATTTTTAGCCTGTCAAATTTCCAATGGTATCCCATATGCCCTGGATACTCTGCAATATTCCAATACTGCCATCTCTTCAAAAGGATGGGATCCAGATTATCAAGGACTGCATTGCATCAGGAGTCTACAAACCCTCTACAGTGGCTTATCAATCCTACTGATTTTGCATCCTTAAACAAGATGGTAGAACTTTCTGCCTTGTTCATGACTTACAACCCTTGAATGTGGTCAAAATCCATGATGCATCTATACCTCCTTTCATCAAGCATTTTGCAGAAACCATTACAAGATACATGGTTTATGGTATAATGGACTTGTTCACTGGATATGACCAGCATCCTCTGCATGTTGATTCTTGCAACATGACATCCTTTACTTCTCCCCTAGGTTCTCACTGCTTGACCACTGTCCCTATGGGATATACAAACATGGTTCAGATCTACCAAGCTGATATGCCCTTCATTCTTCAAGACAAGATACCAGACCACACCATGCCTTTCATCAATGACTTACTTGTCAAATCTTGTGTTATCCACTGCCAGTATGAAGATGGATCCTATAAAACTATATCCAGAAATTTAGGGATCCAAAGGTTTATTTGGGACCATCTTGTTGTCATCAACCACATTTTACAGTGCCTTCAGAATGTTGATACTACTGTTTCTGCCAAGAAATTCATCCTCACTGCACCTGATGCTGTCATCATTGGGCACAAGTGTAATTTTGAAGGTTGGATATCACAAGACACCAAGGTATAGAAAATCTGGAATTGGTCCACATGCACAACTCTCAGCCAGGTCCATGGGTTTCTGGGTACATGCAGTGTTATAAGAGCCTGTACAGATTGCAATGTTAGTTTAGTTTTTTGCTTGGTTTTATTTGCTTTGTCACAAAAAATCCCGGCATCATCTTCCAAGGCTGTAGCAGAGATTGAAGTCAGCATATCATGTGCTCCATCATACAAATGCTATTTCAGAAGCCCATAAGGAGATCATTTGGAACATTCCCAAACTCATCCAACTCCTTTTGCTCTTCCTCCTTGAAGCTTTATCTGGAATTTGTGCTCTGCCTACCCCATATCATACCTTTGCCCTCACTGGATATCACTGGGTCCTCGAGCTTCTTGGCAGTCATCTAGATCACATCAGAACAGAACTTGGTGTAAGCAAAGAGGTTTTTTTTCAGATGGTTATTGAATTGAGTGCGATTGGCTTCACTGATATCAATCATGTCATGCTGCAGGAACAACTTGCTATTTTTCTATACATGTCAATTATTGACTTGATGACCTGGCATGTTGCAGAACATTTCCAAAGAGCCAACAATATGATCTCCTGGTAAGTGTTTTTTGGAAGGCTAACAAAGATCTTATTTTTGTACAAATATTTCAAGAAAATGGTTGAGGCTTTTTCCAGCCAGCCATTATACCAGAAGTATATCTGATTTCCAACCAGCTGTTATTGTTCATCCAAGATCTGGCACAATACCAAGTTTTACCCTTACTTTTGCAATGTGATCAGTGTAATCAATGGCAGTCACATCCCTATGGTGCCCCTAGCTCAATTGCAAGGCCACTTTCAAAACTGTAAGAGTTTCCTATCTCAAAATGCACTTTTTATCTGTAATCTCAATCTGGAGTTTGTATACATCCTTGCTGGGTGGAAGGGATCAGTGTCTGATTCAATAAGGATGTGAGAACACGTGATCTCAAAGTACTGCATGGTAAATATTTTCTGGCCAATACAGGCTATCCTCTACAATCAAGGCTTCTGGTTCCATATCAGGGAATCTGTTATTACCTTGCTGAATGGGGTCGTGCTAATCGATGGTATGTATGTATACAAATCCTACTATTTTGTTGGTTGACAGTTCTATCTAGCCCTCAGAACTGCAAAAAGCTATTTAATCTTCAACACACATCAGCTCAGAATGTTATTGAGCATATTTTTGGAATTCTCAAATGGCAATTTTGTATCCTTCACCTTCCTGTCAAATATAAGCTGGACATTTAGTCTCACCTACCTGCCATGCTTGCATGTGTCCATAATTTCATCCTTGAACATGACCCTCTTGATACTGGAAGCACAATCAGTGATGAAGACAAAGATGACTTGCTGGATAACAAAGATGCTGATGAAATTAAAGTAGTGGCAGAAGGGGATGATGACAATCAGGGCAAGGAAAGCTGCATGCATAATGCTATTGCCCAACAGATGTGGGATGATTATCTATGTATTCTTCAAAATTGTAGTTGGAGAAGGAGTACTAATAGTGATGATGACAATGATGACAACTATCTATCAGATGAATTGTACTAGTTGTATATGTGTGGCTCTATGTTACTGCTTTTTTTTCCATTTGAGACAAATGTCAGACAACAATCAATATGATTCAACAAATACAATAGCTGTGACAAGAGACTATATGACACACGCACTGCTAGAGCTACTCTGCACAATGTGGCAACTATATATATCCTCAATGAATTCAACTTGTTCATTTGCAGTCTTGGGGGCTAAAACAATGGCTAAAATACCAGCATTTTTGCTACTATCACTCCAATGAATCTTCATGAACCAGGCTTGCTCTTTTGGCACCCTATCATTAAGGTTCTTGAGGATCTGCATTGCAATGGAAATCATCTTCAGCTGTGGGTCTTGCATTGAAGTGTCAATGGAATCAGAGAGATGCCAGATAGTTGAATCAATGCTCTGGATTGAGGCACCATACAACAAGAAGGAATCTTTCTGTCTACTTCCCATACTTTTGCTACTTTGATATGTCAAGATGCAGCCACACTTCTTACTATGTAGCTGCTGATGACAGGAGGGGACACTGTGTTGGTAATGATATCATTGGGTGAGAAGGTGAATGAGCTGTCAGTGTTATCTTGGAAAATACTTGATATGGGTAAGTGCTGCTTGCCTGCAGATCATGCTGATGGGATAGATGATGGAGGAAGCATGGGCAAGGAGGAAGACAGTGGGCAGGGGCATTGATGGGGCTGACATAGAGATATCAAGAGCATTGATGGCAGTTGTAATTGATGCAACAGTGTCAGAAATGAGATTAGTTGGAAGATCAATTGATTGATTGTCAATAAAACTGGTGGTGACCACATCCAGGTCCATGCTCTTGTCCTGAGCAGTAAAAGTCAGGACTGATGAAGCCACATCATAGAAAACAAAGTTGCCAGTGCTGCTGCTGCCACCCTCCAGTATGATCACATTTACCTTGCTAAAATTATGCCACCCTTTGTTTTTGAACTCTTTGAATGCACCATGATTCTAGAAATAAATCAGTACATTCATCTAATACCAACTATGAGCAGTACATACCTTTAGAGATACAAAAGCATCAAATGCCTTCTTTTCATCAACTCCAGTTATATTGGCACCTTTGTTCTCAATCCATGCCCTTGTACCAGATCTGTTGTACCATTCACAGATCAACAAGTGGATGCTTCTTAGCTGTGATTTATGATCAGATGAGATTGAAATGGATTCTAGGAAGCGACTTACACTGTTCCATTTTGACTTACAGCTCTGGGCATCCTTTGGCTTACCACTCTCCAGGAGTGACCTAATAAATTTGGCTGCAGCAGAGAATGTCAACAACTTGAATCTCCTCCCCTGGAAGGCTTCCAAGCAATGCTCATAGAGGTGTTTTACAAGCACATCCACCTCATGCTCAGTCCATCTTGCTCTTGGAGCCATGACTGATTGAGCTTGCTGAGCCATGAGTGGTGGTAGTTCATAGAGTAAATCAATGAGGGTATGTAGTTGTCTAGAGACAAACTGGTGCTGAGTGAGATAATCAATATGATTGATTATATTAGTCAATGGATGATGACAAAGTCCTCAATCTCTGCTATGGCCTCAGAAGATGATGCCAGGATTTTTTGTAACAAAGCAAATAAAACCAAGCAAAAAACTAAACTAATATTGCAATCTGTACAGCCTCTAAGATGATTTGAGCAAATCAGATTTTCTAATTGCTGCCAAACCCACTTTGGAATAGCAATGATTTCAGATCCAGAATCCAGGATGCATGTAAGTGTGTGCACAGTTCCTATCACCTTACCATCTATGCATCAAAGGGGAAGGCTGTGATGTGCTACAATAGTCCCATCATTGGAATGTAAAACATGATTGCCATATTTGCAATCTACTTTACCTGGGTCATGAGTGAATAATTTGTTCACCTGTACAATATGAGTCTGTGGTGAGGAAGGAGATGCAGTGATGTGTCTGGTAGTAGTTGCATTGTGAAATTGTTTCCTGAAGTCAGGTGCAATGGCAAACAGATCCTTGATGGTGATGGATATAGCCATTTCTAAAACCTGGTTTAGAATGTGCTTAGGGGATGTGTCATCTTCAAGCACAAATGAGTACCTGTATTGCCCAGGGGAAAAAATTGGTGGGTTAGTAATAGGAATGCAAGGGGGAACTAGGTTATCAAGAGGCATGGCAGGTGCATTTCTGGGTTCAATAGCAGATTTCTCCATAACATGCAAGGTCAGAGGGGGTGTTGGAGGTTGAAGAGGCACAGATACTGGGGTCATCTGTGATTGCTGTACCTCTGGTGAGATCAGTTCTTGCTTCTCTGAAATCAACTCTGTATGCAGGTTTGGTTTGGAAGTTCTGGGTTTGAGGGTTTGAAATGGACAGTAACCCCATTGAAATACACACACTGCCATTTCTGGACCTTTTGACTTTCTTTAGCTTCCTTTGCAGCTTGGAAAGATGCCCAAGCCTGCACTATGAATGGCTGGAAATCTGGGTCAGCAATGTTAGATAAATCAGATACTTCCACTTCTGAGATAGAAGCTAGAAAAGATAGGGGCTCAAAGTCAATGACTGCCTCCACTTCAGCTGTGTTGGCAACAGACCAGATATCTGATGTCAAATGTGGGGCTACTGGAGCATTAGCAGAAGTAGTGACTGAACTTGACCTTTCTGCTGCAATGTGGTCAAGGAAATCCTTGATGCAACATGACCCTGGCATGTGAGGAATGCAAGAGCTGTCAGGTATGTAAATGCATTGATTGGTGCTGCAGATAATTCTCCCTCTGCAGAGGTATTCTTTAACATGCTGGCAACCGTTGATAAGGTGACCAAAGATCATGCAAAATGCACAAACTCTGTTCTGGTGAGTGGTTGTAAACTCTTGCTTGATGAGTGCAAAACCAGATGAGACTGCCACAGGTTGCATGGTAGGTTGTTGTGGGAATTGGAATTGCAAATGTGAATCTGGTGATATGAATGGAGATCCAGTGGTATACACAATATGGAGTGCTGAACCTGTCAGCAGGAACTTGGCAGTGTTAATGATGTTAGTCAGTGGATAAGGATCATCTGGGTGAATATCCAGTTTTACTATTGATGGCCAGTGATGAATCCTGCTCTCTACTTTAGGTGGAAAACATAGAATTATGTTTGGTTTCCAACAGTTTTCCTTAAGTTATGAGGATGTCCTCCAATAACAAGATAATTGAGAAGGTGTTTTCCCATCAAATTTGAGAGCATTCTAAGTACCCCTTAAGGGCATTTGGAAATTGTTAGCCATAGGAGGGAGAATTAGAGAAGAAAGGAGGTTAGGTGGTGAAGGAGATGGATTAGACTTGTGTTTCGGGGTTGGTGAGGTACAACTAGGACCTGATACCAAATGAAATAGATTTAGAAGGCAACAGAAGTCTTCAGCAAATGTGGAAGATAAAGAAAGTTCTAGTTTGTTTCTCATAGCCTTTAGCAGAGGAGACAAACAAAGAAGATAGGATAAATTGGGTGAGGTGGAAGAGGAAGATATGAATAGGGATAAAGGTGTTAAAGGAGATAAGGGAGAAGGCAGGAAGGGGTCAGGAGTACATGACCTTTTGAAAAGATCTGTGTGGGGTGAAGAGTGGATAAATGTGCCAGGAATTTCAGATGAGGTGAAATGTGAATAATCTGGTGGTTGATCAGATTGGAAATTCAGTGACAGGTGGATATCTGACAACTGGTGATCAAATTGGCAATTTGAAAAAGGGTGGGTATTCAATGACTGGTGATCAAATTGGAAATCTAAAGAGAGAGGGCCCAATGACAAATGGGTATTCAATTGAAATTGTGAGGACACCTGGTTATCAGAACTATCAGTGGATGATATGCATGATCTATTTAACTTGTCCAAGGAATCTGATAAAACTGCAGGCATGCAAGAATTTGGAGATCTGTCAGTGTCAGCAGGATATGAAATAACAGGGTGGGAGAAATCTGAATCCTGCATCAATTAGAGATTGTGGAATTGGTCAAGTAAGTTTTCAAGCTCTACCTGCTGTGGATTTGGATGAAGTCTTCTTGCAATTGGCTCTTCTGGGTCCCTTATAGTGGGCTCTGGTTGAGGAGAGAGAAAATATCCCAGAGCTCAAGAAACAAGTCCTAGGTTGAAGTCTGCTGCAGGGTATAGTGAGAATGGTATGAGATGCTCAACCTTAAAGGGATCACAGAGAGGAACCAAGGGAAAGAGGTGAGTTTTCCCTTAGAAGCTTTAGGAAGCTAGGATACCAATACCAGTGACTCTCCAGACAATCCTGGATGAAAGCCAATGGTGGATTGTTGGAACACAGCAAATGCAATGAAGGGTATGGTGTAACCTGAGGAAAAGTGAGGGCAAGGACAACAGGAATGTAAGGGGAATGGATGGTGAAGACAGCAGAGGGACCCAAGAATGATTCAAACTGAAGTGAGATTATATTCAAGTATGTAGGCATACTCTTTATAGTCTGGGTGTACCTGGGACTTGAGACAAATACAAATCACAATATTTAAAGTGTCAGGATGATTGAAATCTGTCAAATGACACATAGAGGAGTTAAGCAGACATAAACAAAGGACAGACTCATGGTCAGAGCTTATCCCATAGGAGAAAGACTTACTAGTGATGGTTTCCAGCTGCATTATGCAGATGTGTATATGTGGGTTATGAGCACATTCAACCTAGGGTTATCATGAATGACTAAAAGGAAGGAGGAAGAGATGAAAATGTAGGAAGGATAATTAGGATAGGTGCATGGTCAGTTGATGATAGGAAAATATGAGTGTAGGGGAATATGCACTCCTACAATGGCATAAGCAATATCTGGATGTGTTTCAAGCATGAGATACATGAGTGAACTGACAACCATCAGATATGACACTTGTCTCCCTTCAATAGACATCTCTGCAACAATCCAGTCATCTTTTGGATCAGTTCCAGAGAGCTGGAAATTGTGTGCCATAGGAGTCCAGATAGGCTTGCAAGTGGACATGCTGGTGTGGTCAAGGACAGTGTGAGCATACTGTGATTGTAACAAGGAGATAGTGTGGAGTTTTTGATTTTGCTTGATCTCAATACCAAGGATAAACTTTGCTACTCCAAGGTTGTGCATCTTGAAAGTTAAGTGGAGTTTGGCCTTCATGGAGTCCATAAACCCTCTGGGTTGATACAGCTAGGAGTAGATTGTTGATGTATACCACTAGAAAACAGACCTGTCTATCTTTGCAGAAGACATAAAGGCATGTTTCTACATTCAAGTGACAAAATCCAATTTCTCCAAGTTTATAATCAAGAGGTTTGTTCCATGTTTGATCTGCCTGTTTAAGTCCACACAAAGAACACCAAAGTCACCAGCAGTACCCTGGTTGAATCAGAAGGCCAGCTGGAGGTATCATGTACAACTCCTCCTCCAATTCTCCATTGAGATATGCTGTGGAGACATCCATCTGGTCCAGTTCAAGATTGTACTTTGCAGCTAGAGCAATGAGGGTCTGGACAGAGTCAAGGTCAGCAACCAGAGTGAATACCTCCTAATAGTCAACTCCTTCTTTCTGTGTGAAGCCCCAAGCTATAATTTGGACTTTGTACTGCTGGATGTTACCAGAGCCATCTCACTTGATACAAGAGATGGGCTTGAAATTAATTGGAGTTATACCTTCTGAAATCAGTACAGTCTCATACACATGATTAGAGTTGAGACTCAGGAGCTCTTCCTCCTCTGCAGACTTCCACAACTCCTTATTCAGACCAGCATATGCTTGCTTTAAGGTCCTTGGGGGGAGTGATTTGTCTGGAGTTTTGGCAGCACCTGCAAAGGAGAAGAATTCATCCAAAGAGGCCATGAAGGCACCAGGAATATCTGGGTCAGGTGGAGAATTTTTGGGACCTCCAGAGCAATTTCCAGAGCAGGAGCTTGTCTCCTTTCACAGAGTTGTGCATAGTGTTCAGCCTCCTCTGCCAGCTTCTGTTCATACTCCTTGTTTTTGTCTACTGGTATGTGTTGACATTGGCTGCATCATGCAGGTGGAGGAACTGGAGCTGGAGCTGGGGCCAGAGCTGGTACTGGAGGTGGACATGGAGGTAGGACTGGAGGTGGTAATGGAGGTACAGGAGGTACTCCCACTTGTTCTGCATAGTGTTGATGATTGTCATCATCATTGTCAAGAGGTGGAGGACAGAGATGCTCTGGAACAAGACCCTTCACTGTCCCCCAACAGTGAGGATGTTTCAAGGAGTGGAGCCTGTGATGGAGATAATGGTGCAACTCTGTAGCTCGAGGAGTTTATATGCCTGTTGTCTGTATGTGTACCCTAGCATGATGCACTTTCAAATATGTGATCTGAACTTACCCCCCCACTGCTCCTTAGGTGTGTATGCATAAGCTGGACAACTGAAAGGGTGGAATAGGGTCAGATTGACTTGGCAATTGAAGAATGCTTGATAGGAAGCCTTTTCTTCAAGTGGAGAGGCTGGGCTGCATGTGGAGATATAGGCAGCAGTGGACATGGCATCAGCCCAAAAGGATTTTGGTAGTTTTGACTCCTCCAACATGGAGTTTGTGAGCACAGCGAGTGTTTGGTTCATCCATTCAGCCAGGCCATTTTTCTCTAGAGTATAAGGAGCAGAGGTTTCAAGGAACACACCATTGGTCTGGAGTTGACCATGGAATGCATGGTTGGTGAACTCCATGCCTCCATCACTACAAAGGAACTTGGTGTGATATGATATGTGGAGAGGTTCTCATGTCTGATTTCAGTGCAGAGAAGAGTCTGGATGTCATTCTTCCACTGGTTGTAGGTGTTTAGCACATCAATCTTGTGCTTTATGAAATAGACCCATGGAAATCTAGTGTAGTCCTCAACAATAACAAGCCAGTATCTATATCCTTCCTGAGATTGTGGAGTTATTGGACCTCTGACATCTGTGTGCACCATTTCCAATGGTCAAGTGGTCCAGGATATCTTGTGCACTCTGAAAGGAAGTTTCTTCATCTTTCCAAGAGTACATGGTTCACAGAATGTCGGTTATCCAGTTAGAGTATCAATCCTCCAGATTTGACCAGATTTGACCATGTCCTGATGCAAGTGATGGAGATATGACCCATTTGATGGTGCAGGAGATTGATATCCACGGCTGCATGTGAAGACTTCTTTTGGTCACTCAGAGTAATTCTTGCATGATATAAACCACCCTTATGCTTTCCTACCAGAATGGCATTCCAACCCTTTTGAACATAGCATGTTTCAGAGGTGGCTGGAAAATGAATGGAAAGACCAGTGAAGGTGAGGCAATTTACAGAGATGAGTAAGAGGTGAAGCTCTAGGATGAGTAGGATGCTGGATAGGATCACTTCATAAGGGTCACCATGGACTTGTGACTGGAGTGGAACAGATCTGATACCAATGGCATGTGCAATCAAATTATCTCCAAGTGTGACTGGACATGGTGGAGTGAGTGGGGTGTAATTCCAGAACCAGGAGTGATGTGGTACAATATGCAACATTGCACCAAGGTCAATGATTAGGTCTTTTCTCCCACTATTGTTTTGTTCAGACAAGGAGTACACCTGAATGTGTTTGATTAAGAAGTCCAATACAGAGTCTCTTACTATGTTCACTGAGTCCAAAGCATCCGGAGTTTTGTCCACAACATTTGGCTTTTTCTTATCTTTGTCCTTGTCCTTGTCCCACCTTCCAGCTCATAACTCTAGTTTGTATGTGCAGCATCTGTCAGTGTTGTGCCCAGTGGACCAATGGTATTCACACCACATTTTGGGTTTTTGTGGATGATCAGAGGCTTTCATTACAGATTCTATAACTTTGGAGGCATGGAGATGAGCAGCTTCAGAGATGATGCAAGTTTCAACCACATCAAAGGTCAGTTTTCTCTCCTCAGTTGTATTGATGACAGATGATGTAAATGACTGCCACTCATTGGTTTTGGGAAGGGAATTGAGGAGGATGAAAGCCAAGATCTTTGAGTCCACCAGAAACTTCATTGCAGCAAGATGTAACTCAGATGTCTGGAGTGATGTGATGTGTTCAAAAATGTCAGAGTTACCATTCCAAATTGTGGAGAAGAGCTGTTGGAAGAGGTAGAACATGGAGAATGTGTTCAGAGCCTCCAGGAGCTTCTGGAGTTTGCCCCAGAGTTCCTTGGCAGAGGCACATGGTTCAGTTTTAAGGAGTAAAGCATCAGAGAGACACTCATGGATGATTCCATGGGCTTTCTCATTCCATTCATTCCATTCATGGAGAGTGGTAGCTGTTGCTCCAGTAGATTCAACAATGGGTTTTGGGTATGTTCTGGACACAACTCCATAAGCCTTACTGCTTCAGAGTTTTCAAGTGACCTTTAGTTTCCATAATGGGAAGTTTTCAGGTCTAGTGAGAAGATCAGAGGTTGGAATGATTTCAGAGAACATGGTGATGGAGTTGGAAATAAATGAGCCAGAAAGGCTATTGGAGTTTTCTCAGAGTGAGAATGGAGATGCATTAAGGGATGTGCAAATGAGTTGCCCTGTAGCCATTTTAATTTAGCTTGCACTAATGGGGCTTATAACCTATCACACTAGGAGTGGAGCAGAATTCCAATCTGGAGAAAACCAGAATTGATCCGGAGCTATGTAGGGTAAATACCAGAGTAGATACTAAGTAAGAAAGTAACTCACCTCAGCTGTGCCTATGTGGGCAAAGACAACTGAGGTGCTGGAAAGAAGTGAATGGGTTAAATAGTAAAACATATGTCAGTGACAGAGCAACTGACATGTATAGCTAAATAAAAAGGGGTATCAGTGATGTGGCAGCTGATACCATACAAAACTGAGGTCCGGAAGTCCATGTCAAGATTTTAGACAAGAATAAGGAATAATGAAGGACAATTTACTGGAGTAATTTGCTCTGGAGTCAGTCCAGAGTTAGCAGTATTTTGTCAGTCCTTTTTATGTTTATGACCTGCTTTGCAATCATGGTCAAGAATCCAAAAAAACCTCTGAGTCCTCATTGTCTCAGTCCAGAGTGAGAGGGCAAGCAGAAATGGCCTCTGGATTCTTATCATCAAGTTGATGTTCACCTGCCATATTATCATATGGATTAGTATCATCTAGGTCATGTGGATGATATGTACCAAACCAATCAGGCAATAAAGGATGCTCTAAATTGATATGATCTAAGAAGTTGTGATCTACTAGAGATAGGGGGAGATTCTCTGCTTGAGTTCAATGACACTTCCTTTTGCCAATGCAAAGCTGTGCATCAGGAGTTCATAGGCATGTTTAGCAAGAGCTTGTTCCATTTTGGCTTGTTGTAGACTCCTAGATAATGGTAACTGGAACCAGCTGCTTGGACCTGCTTCAGCATCCTCATCTGGAACTGGGATACTAATTTACAGTGTGCAAGAACAGCATGGGCAGCTTCTGAGGTCAACCCTCTGAGTGGAATCATCTTGAGTTGCTCTTTTCCCTAAGCCTCTGCTAAGTGTCTCCATTGCAGTACTTGTGACAACTACATATGCATTAATTTTTGATGGCAATCTGAGAAGGACTTGGATCCATACTAGCAGTGCAAGAGAACATCTAGTGCAAGAGAGAATGGATAATGGTGATGATTACAGATGCCATCAATTTATGCACTGTTTTGACAATGAATGCCAGAAATCATTGTGATTAATATCAATGATTTTGCATGTAACTGGGTCAAATGTGCAATGTTATGAATTACTGTAGTATTGATTACAACAAGTTACATCAATCTCAACAAAATGGGCAATGACTTGCATTGTATACATTAAAAATTTAGTTCTCATTCTGCATAATCTGAACAATTTACATCTGATTACATGTGGCCCTAAGAGAACATATCCAGAGTTCACTTGGAGTGATGGTGTTACTGATGACAACATTGTTGTCATTGTTGTCCATCCAATGGTTGTGGTTGTTACAATTCACGGCTATAGGTGACACTCCCCTATCTTTTCCTTGATGATATCATCCCTCTCTGTCATCCTTCAACCCTAGCAAGGGGGTCAGCCCTCTGTCATCACTTACTATCTGCATCCTCTGTCCTCGTCCTCATCCTTGTCCTCCATCCTTGTCCTCCATCCTCTGTCCTCCTCCTCATCCTCCATCCTCATCCTCATCCTCCACCCTCCTCATTGTCCTCTGTCCTCCTTCTCCTCCTCTGTCCTCCTCATCATCCTCTATCCTCCTCATTGTCCTCCATCATCCTTGTTATCCTTTATTCCTCTTATTGTCCTCTGTTTTTCTCTGATGTCATCATCCTACTGTCTTTATCTGGATATCTCTTCTTATCTTCCTTGTCTATCTTTCCCTGGGACTTATCTGGAATTCCCCTGGGACTTGTCACACCTCAAGGTCATCTAGATCTTCTTCTCTTGTACGATCTCCCATTTCCTTTCTTATATTAGCTTCCTTTGTCCCTATGCTTCTTTGATCTATCAGACCCTCTACACGAGGCTTATCTTCTTTGTCATCTATCTTATCTCTTGTCATCTTGCTGACTCCTTATTCTCTGACATTCTCTGATATTCATCATATCTCTCTTATCTTTGTCATCTCATTTACTCATCATTCTTAGATATTCTTCTCTGTTCTATTTACCTCCCCTGAACTCTTCATCTCTAGTACATATATCCTGTGATACCCTTTGTATTCTCATTCTTGATCTGCACAATACAAGCATAATGTTTAGTCTCAATCCTTTGAGTTCTTTGGAACTATCCTCAGTTGAGCCTCAGCTCAATCCCTCGTCCTCCTGTTGTCTCTCAAAAGCCAACTCTTTAGACATCAGTCTCTTCATGAGTATCACCTGAGGACATTGTCAAGTAAGCAGACATTGGCATATGCTTCACATAACAGTGGTGGTGGTGGTGACAATGTGTTGATTGTCATTGTCATCATCCATCTGATGGTTGTGGTGGTACTGGTGATGATAATGTTATCATCATCACTGCCCATCTGATGGTGGTGGCGGTACTGGACAATATGATGATGGTTCATTGTCATCATCCATCCAGTGGGGGTGCTGGTGGTGGTGGTGGTGGTAGTGGTAGTGGTAATAACATGTCAACAGATCATCATCATCATTGTTTTCTGTTGGTGGTGGTGGTGAGTGGTGATGACAACATTGTTGTCATCATTATTTGTCTGATGGTGGTGATGGTGGTGGTGGTACTGGTGACAATGTGTACATCATTGTTGTCATTGTCGTCTGTCCAGTGGTGGTGGTAGTGTTGATGATGACAA
>JBBPQO010000042.1:0-22535 GCA_038092535.1 Xerocomus subilludens | reverse complement strand
TCAAACCGCATCCAACAAATGGTGAAATCTGGGCAACTTCAAGGAATAGACACACTTGTTGGCACTCCCACATTTTGTGAAGCATGCATTCTTGGAAAGATGAAGAAGCTCCCTTTTGAACTTCAGGAAGGACCACGTACTACTCACCCACTAGAAATGGTTCATACAGATGTTGGAGGTCCTATAACTCCAAAATCCCATGAAGGCTACAGATTCTGGATCATTATCATCGATGACTTCACTCGTTTTCCTTGGGTATACTTCATGAAACATAAAAACGAAGCATTGCAGATTTACAACCAATGGAAAAATGACGTCCAAACTGTCTTCCAAACGGAAGTGGGTCGGGAGGACTTTTCAGAACTCTATGTCAAATGGATCTGCAGTGATGGAGGAACTAAATATGCAAACAAGGCATTTTGAGATCAACTCCAAATGGATGGTACACTTCATGAAACATCTGCTCCATATACCCTAGAACAAAATGGGTTAGCAGAATGCATGAATCAAACTTTGTCCACTCTTGCAAACACAATGCTTGAGGAATCCAAGCTTCCCAAATCCTTTTGGGCAGATGCAATGTCCACTGCTGCTTATGTTACTGCTCGGAGTCCAGCCTCTGGAATAAATGAAAAAATCCCATACCAAGCTTTTTTCAACCGACAAGTCGACTCCACCTTCTTCCAACCATTTGGATGTCCAGCATATGCCTATACACCAAAGGAACAAAGAGGAGGAAAGTTCCGATCCCATGGAAAGATATATGTCATGATTGGGTACACACATGGACAACAAGCATACAAGCTTTTAGACATTGAATGTTGAACTGTCATCTCTAGCCGACACGTCACATTCAATGAATTCAGAACTATTCCAGGAACTGAATTAGCTCCATGGAATGACCCCACTGTTGAGGGACAGTGGGAGGGTCTACTTCCAGAGCACTCTTGTCAATTGGAACACAACCATGATGATGACGACAACCAACAACCACTCAATCCCAGACCAGTGGGAGATGAAGACATGATTCAGGCAGACATCCCAGAACGACCAGCTAGTCCTGTGATCCAAGAGCTTGCAGATCGCTTCGAACAACTCCACCTAGATGTTGTTCCAGAACCTGCTCCACCAGTTCCAGTTGTTCCGGCAGTTCTGGCAGTTCTGGCAGTTCTACGGGTCCCAGTTATTCCACTGCCCCCTAACATTCCAGTCCAAGCTCTAGCTCCTCCTGCAGTCCCTACTACATGTAAAAGTGATAGACAACGTCAACCAGCAAATAGAAACAAGGAGTATCAACGTACTCTGTATGAGGAAACTGAAAGGCAGAAAAACCAACATGAACGGGCACAACATCCAGAACCACCAGAACCACCAGAACCACTGGCACCTCCAGAAGATGAGCTTGATACTCCAGGTGCCTTTTCCATATCTATAGAAGACATGGAAGATTTTATATTTGCTGGGTCTGCAAAAATCAAAAATCAACTCTAATGGGTCTCTTCCAAAATCACTCAAGGAAGCCTATTCAGAACCTGATTTGGAACAATGGAAGTTGGCAATGGAGGAAGAACTTCAAAGTCTCAACTCCAACCATGTTTATGAAACTGTTCTCATTCCAGAAGGTGTCACCCCAATTACATCCAAGCCTGTCTTTCACATTGAATGTGATCACCATGGAAATGTGGAACGATACAAGGCTCGGATAGTAGCACGAGGTTTCACTCAAAAGGAAGGTGTGGATTATCAGAAAGTCTTTACCCCAGTAGCAAATCTTGACTCAGTTTGCACCTTGATCGCTTTGGCTGCAAAACATGTCCTGGAATTAGATCAAATAGATGTCTTGACAGCCTATCTAAATGGAGAACTGGAGGAGGACCTATATATGCTACCCCCAGAGGGTGTTTCCATCTAACCTAGATACTGTTGGAAGCTCCGACGTTTCTTATATGGACTAAAGCAGGCAGAACGAACCTGGAACAAGACTTTGGACTGGAAGCTCGGAGAGCTCAGGTTCATCCACCTAGATGCAGAAACATGCCTCTATGTCTTCTGGAAGGATGAACAAGTCTGCTTTCTTGTTGTCTATATGGACGACCTACTATTAGCTGCCTCTAGTCAGAAATTTATGAACTCTATCAAAACCAAACTTGCAGCAAGTTTCAAGATGCGGGACCTTGGAGAGGCAAAATACATCCTTGGAATTGAGATCAAATGGAACCACAAACTCCGAATGATATCATTGTCTCAATCACAATATTCTTGCACTGTCTTGGAATGCACTGGCATGTCCACTTGCAAGCCTGTATGGACTCCTATGGCACATAACTCCCAACTTTCTGTAACTGATCCAGAGGATGATCAGGTCATTCCAGAACAGGTCATCGAAGGACACAAGGTCTCATATCTCACCATCATCAGATCCCTAATGTATCTCATGCTTGGAACTCATCTGGATATTGCATATGCCGGTGGAACACTTAGTCGTCTCAGTGCCAAACCCAAACCGGCACATTGGGAGGCTGCAAAACACATACTCAGGTATATCCAAGCCACAAAGGACATGGAACTGAGATTTGATGGAACAGAACTCTCCATGGACTTAGACTTTCATGGATACTCAGATGTGGGGTGGTCTCAGGATCCTGACAATTCCTGATCCACTTCCGGTTTCCTATTTATGAGTAATCATGGACCTATCTCCTGGTCCAGCAAACAACAAAGTATGGTCGCACTCTCTACCACAGAATCAGAGTACATTGGACTTAGCAGTGCTGGACAACACCTTGCTTGGCTTCAGACCTTCTTCGATGAAATTGAACATTCACAGAAGGGACCAACTCGATTGTTCTGCAACAATCAAGCCACAATCATTCTATCTTGGGATCCACAGTTTCGAGCACAAACCAAACATATCCAATGAAAATATCATTTTTTCCAGAATGACCTGATTGGCAAAGTCCCTCCTCCCTCCCGATCCACTTTGCTCCATGCTATCCACTCCTCCCCCCTCTTGGGCCATATGGACATCTTTTGAACCAAGTCTATTCTGGAATGTGACTGTTTGTGGCCAGGCCTTGCTTCCTTTGTCAAGAACTTCATTGATGGTTGTGCTATCTGTTAACAGAGTAAAGTTAACATCCATCCCACCGCCCCTCCTTTAGTCCCTATCCCTTCTTCACATTCTCTACCTTTTAAACAACTCTCAGTCGATCTCATCACTGATCTTCCCTCATCTGCAGGCTATGATTCTATTATGGTCATAGTAGACCACGGCCTTACGAAGGGGGTAATTCTTACTCCTTGCTCCAAAACCATTGATGCCGCTGGCATCACCCAAGTATTCTACGACAATGTCTTCAAACATTTTGGTCTCCACGATGTCCTCATCTCCGATCGTGGCCCCCAGTTCACTTCTGCCTTTGCCAGAGAACTTGCTTGTCTTCTGAAGTATAACATACGATTATCCACCACCTATCACCCTCAAACCAATGGGCAAATATCAGCCGCTGAATTTCACCACAACTCAGCCCCCCATAGCTCCACTAAGAAATCTCCTTTCTCCCTACTCGGTTACGAACCTCATTCCTACCTGTCCCTTGGTAAAACCTTCCTCCCTGCCCTAGAAAATAGATTGTCCTCCCTCAACGAATCTCGTAAAGAAGCTCTCGCTGCCCACAAATCAGCTAGGAAGATCATGTCCTCTAGATCCACCTGACGATTCTCACCTTGGAAAGTAGGAGATAAGGTATGGCTTGAGGCGACTCATCTCTGTCTCCATTACCCCTCTTGGAAGCTTGCACCCAAAAGACTGGGTCCCTTTGAAATCTCCCATGTCTTATCTCCCCTCATTTATCAACTCCAACTCCCAGGTACCTGGAAGATACATGATGTTTTCCATGCCTCCCTCCTATTGTCTTATCACTCTACCAAAACCTACGGAGCTCCCTTTCTTGAACTCCCACCTGATGTTATCAATAATGAAGAAGAGTATGAAGTAGAGGCTATCCTCTCCCACAAGGGTCCTAAAGCCCAGCAATTGTACCTGACCACCTGGAAAGGGTACTCCTCGGCAGAAAACACCTGGAAACCCGAATCAAACCTCCGACACTCCGCTTCTATTCTCTCCTCTTATATACGTCGCCATCACCTCTAATAAAGTAGTTTCTCTTTTGCTCAATGGTCTCTTCGTAAGTATCTCGCAAACAAAATCTACTTTCCCCACCATGTCATTCCTCTCCTCTGCCGTCATTCCCTCCTCACAATCCTTCCTGAATTCCCCTCTCTTTTCTCAGAACGTCTATCCGATGTTCCTACCTATTCATGCCACCCACCTCCTTTATGCTGCCATCATCGACACTCCCCACATCCTTTTTGCCTTTGAAGATGACCCATTATACCGAGATGATGTTATTACCCATGAGCTAATCCATCTATTTCATGATATTTCTTCTGCTCAACATCTTCAGTCTTCAGAAATCAACGAGATTCCTCTCCATTTTGCTTTGGAAGCCCTTCCTACATGCATCCTAACCATTCTCCATCTCTATGGTTTTTATCATTTTATCAAATCTCTCACACCTGCTATCATTTACCCAACCTTCCGTCAAATTTTCCTATCTTTACCACAAAACCAACATGACTCCTACTTAGAACATGTCGATCAATTTCTTCTTCATTCTCCTTGCCTTACCCTTCCTCTCCCCATTCCCCCTCCATCTCTCAAATCTCGTCTTTCCTCTCCTCCTCTGTCTGAGACTTCCACCACCGTCGAACCCACCTTTGAATCCAATAATGACCTTGAACCTCCCACCATCCCAATCCCCACGGATCATCCTCATGTAATCACTCTCAGTTGTGCCCTTTCCTCCCCCACTCGCCTCCTTCCTCATGCTGAACTTTATCGTTCCTCCTCAGTGTTCACAACCACTGCCTGTTTTCAATGTCACTGTCTTGGTCACTATCACGAGGATTGCACCAAATACTCATGCCCCCATTGCCACGCCTCTCGCCAATGTCTCGTTCACCAATGTGACTATTGTCACAACTGGGGCCATACCAACCAAGCCTGCCCCCACAGGAACTGCAGCATTTGTTCTCAGGCTGGGCACATTATTAGCAACTGTCCATTTGAACGCCTCTCCTCTTCTCAGGTGACTGCTATGTTCAGTGGACCATCATCTTCGGGTGTGTAGTTCTTGGGCCAATAGAGGGTTAGTAGTCGAATCAGGGATTCGATTGTACAGCAGGGGTAATGTTACAATTTTATCTCCAAGTCACTTATGGAGAGGCATCACTTATTCTATAGAAGGGTTTATCCTTATTTTCAGTCCTAACCTTGTCTCTCTTCTTAGTCTATGAACGGACTCATTCTTCCTCAGCTGATTCTATTACATCAGCATACATTCTCCGACGTTCCATCTTATTCTTCATCCTTCTTTTCAATTCTATTCCTTGGTCTGTGTGCTTCCTTGATCCATATAAATACTGTCGTACTATCTTGTACTCCTCATTCTTGATCTGTGCAATACAAGCATTGTATCTAGTCTCAATCCCTTGAGTTCATCAGAACTATCTTTAGTCGAACCTCGTTTGAATCCCTAGTGTTCTTCGTCACTACTTGAAAGTCAACTCCTCAGACATCAGTCTCCTTGTGAGTATCGCCTGAGGTTGTTGTCAAGTAAAGCAAGCATTGGTATATGCTTCATGTAACAGGTACAGATAATTATATAGCAGACTGTTTGTCTCACTACTATAATAGAGAGGGAGGTGAAGATGCCTCTGAGGAAGAAATGGAATAGGCAAACATGAATATACCTTTAGACCCAGAAGATGATGACCTTCTGCATGACAAATGGCAAGAGCTCAAATTGGCTGCCATGAGGGCAAACAACCCTTGAAAGAGTCAATGACTTGAGAAAAAGAGAAGCCTGGAATGTAGAGGCTGAAGAAATGGCTTCAGCAAGTGAAAGGAGGGTTGAGAATCCTGAGTCCACTAATGTAGGAGAGGATCTAACAATCCTTGAATCAGCTGAGGGATCTAAAGCCTCTCCAAAGTCATATGGCAGTTCACCAGGATTCCTACGTCCAGTGTGGAGGGGATATAAAACAGACCTGCTGTTTGCAGAGGTGCTTCAGCACCCAGAGCATCATCTACAGTTTGTAGACAAAAGCAGGTTGCTCTACACAAGAAATAGAGCGAGTGAGGAGGTACTATGCCTCCCAAAAGGGAATCTAAGGGGTGATACAATTATTACCTGTGTGATCAATGGAGCACACAAGTCCCTAGGGCATTTTGGTGCCCAAAGGATAGCAGATTATATTTGCAGGTGGTTTTGGTGGCCAGAACTAGGCCATGATACTGATCAGTTCTGCAGGTCATGTCTGACCTGCCAGACAATAAAATCAAGTATCCAACAGCCCCTAGGCCTGTTACATAGTTTACCTGTGCCAATGAAACCATGGGGGTCAATAGCTATGGACTTTGTGGGACCATTTCCACCAAGTGAGGAATTTGACTTCCTCTGGGTCATACTATGTTGACTGACGTCCATGGTACACCTAGTACTGGTGACAACAATGGTATAAGTGTTTGAACTTGTGGTAGAGTGCTTAAAAGAAGTTGTTTGATTACACAAACTCCCAGAGACAGTAGTCTCAAACAAACACACAAAGTTCACATCAATATTTTGGCATGAGCTGCATTGAATGATTGGAGCAAAGCTTCTGATGTCAACTGCATTCCATCCACAGACAGATGGCACATCAGAAAGGGCCATTAGAAGTGTATTACAATTACTACAAGGGATGGTGAGACTGGAGCAAGATGATTGGGTGGATAAAGTTCCACTAGTTGAGTTTGCAATCAACTCAAGTATAAGTAGTTTGACAGGGTTTGCACCCTTTAAACTAAATTACAGGTACATGCCCATATTAATGCAAAAAATCAAAGAAGGGGACCCTTCACCAGCCCCAGGAGTAAAGGTGTTCATACAGCAAGCTGTATAGAATTTGGAAATAGCACATGACATGATAATAGAGAGCAGAGTACTGCAGATGCATCATGCTAACATGAAATGAAAAGAAAGGATTACCCTTAAAGCAGGAGACAAAGTATACTTGTCTACTCAAAATTTCTTGTTTTCAAAGGTAGAGCACAAACACTCATGCCTAAATATATCAGACCAATGAAGGTCCTGGTGAGAATTGCCAACAATATATGTACACTGGAGGTATCATATGAAATGGTAAGAAGATGCATACATCCAACATTTCATGTTGGACTTCTGCATCACCATAAGATGAATGATGATGTGTAATTCCCAAAATGGGATGCACAAACCCTATACAATGTCAGCTCTGCTGACAAGAGTGAGTGGGTAGTGGATGAAATAATCACTCACCATTGGGATGCAAACAAGGTAGAATTCTTGTAAAGTGGAATCTGGGAGACTCCACTTGGGAATCCAGTGTGAATTGCAAAGAACTTGAAGCCCTAGACAGCTATCTAGAGCTTCAAGGTGTTACAATGGTACATCAATTGCTCCAAAGGGCAGATAGTACACATAGGCATACAGGACCAAGTATTGGTCATAGCTGATTGCTATACTTTGGCAATGATTGGAAAAGAAATAACAAATACTATCAAATAAAAGAAAATACCAAAAATCAAAAAAATCAAAAACTGTCAAACAACCATAGGTACAATAACAAACAAACAAAGCATTACACCATCTTCTATTGTAATTAGAATTTGTTGTCAATCATGTTTCCCATTACATAATTTTCCTTTTTTGTAATTTTGACACAACTTGAGTACAACATGTTTTGCTTATTTCCCCTCTAATGTCACCATATTAATTGCATGAGTGCAAAATGAACCAGCAGTATTGCTACCTGCTCCTCCTCCCTTGAGGACTCATCTGCATGTGAGTGTGGATAGTTCTGTTCATGCAAAAGGGTGATTTCTCGCCACAGAGCTTCATGCACTATTTCCATCAGTGACCAAGACAGTCACTAGACTAGCAGCAACAAGCAGCCAAGGTCAAGCCTGTCTTCCTCTCCCCCTCATCAACATGACAAATGTTGCTGTCATGATTCTTGTGACCCCAGAGGCTGGATGGCATATTCAGTCCTTCATTTCATGTTGCACCAAGGCTCCTGCTTGCTGTGCATCCGGTCTGCAACCCACCTCAGGCAGTCATTCACTGTCCTGAAGGATGGCATGAAGCTGTGATCAAGAGCCTCAGGGATGCTGTGTTCCAGCATTGTAGGTGTCCAGCCTACTCCAAGATGTGTCAAGAAATTGACAGTTGCACAACAAGAATCAATGCTTGGAGGATGACCTTGCCATGTCTCATGAGGAGGTCTGCCAGCTGCATGAGTTGTGCATGACTTATGCTCCAACATCTGAGGCAAAAGAAGCCTGTCAAGTCAAGAGGGCAAAAGTGGTGTCTCTAGGTGTGATGCTTGATATGGGGGCTTGACTCTCCTTAGCATGTCTTTTGCTTGCCTCATGTCTTGGCTCTATCCCCAAGCCTTCTTCTTCTAGGAGAAGGGTGCAGGCGATGTTTGCTATGTCTACTCATATGCTGCCTGCTTCCATCCCCACACCATCCACCTTTTCCCTCACACCATCAATCCCTGCCTCCACCATCTCCTCTGTCCCATTGTAGGTCCAGCCTGCTGTCTTCTCAAAAGAGAAAGGGAGACAAGTTTCTCCAAACCCTAAACTCAGTGAAGTAGTCCTCCCTTATGAGGACATCACCATGGTCAAACCACTAATGTTCAATATGGTGAAAGGTACCCTGTTCCCCAAGTTCACAGAAAACAAATCCCCCTGTGGTGTTCTTGTTTTGGGCAATAGCATCGACCCAAAGGATATTCATACCCTCTTTCTCCAAGTAGAGCAGAATCTCTATACTGTCCAAGGAGAGGCAATCACAAACATCCTCTTCAGTATCCAACATGGGCTGATCCTGGCCCTTCCTGCTCATTGGTTCTCTACCTCCACCATCCAACTTAACAGAGGCATAATGGGCCCTGTTGTCTTGCTGAACACAGAAAAGGAGCTTCATGCACTGTTCAAAGGCACATACACTGAGCAAGAGGGCCATGCCCCTTGGGTCAGGCATGTGCAGGACCTGTTGACATATATGAACCTGTGGAAGAAGTACAGGTCATTGGAGACAAGCAATCTCCTTAAAGTCGCAATAAAGGAGTGGATACTGCCTGCTTGGGTGTTTGAGAAGGCCAAGAAGTGCAAGCAAATTATGCTGGCCACTCAGACAGGAGTCCAATATGGATATGGTCCCCCACTCATGATTGAGCAAGCACTCCAGGAGCATCACCTTGACAAACTGGCCCAATTAGGCCCAATCAGGTTTGAGCTGGCCCCAGAGCAAAGCTCCCTCCCTTCGTCACTCATCCAGTGACTTATAGACCAGCAGACAAGGTCCTTGTCCATGTTGACATCAATGACTCCTGCCCTTCCAACAGAGTCATTATCATCAATCATCTTCACCCCAATTGCCTTATTTTACAGGCAACTCTTAAAATGAAAAAAAATGTCCTCCTCCTGAAGGACATGCCATCTCTCAGAGATACCCTGGAGGCATGGACCTCCAATATCATGAAGCAGCAGGATAAATACTGCTATGTCAAAGGGCTTAACACCCTTTATAAAATGTCTCCAGGAGCTATTGGAGTTCAAGCCTCATATGAGAATCTTGAAGATGGCCTCCTTGTCCCTTGTCCCTCTTAGGTGAGAGGCTTCCTACTTATGGAATGCCTTGTGCCTGTTGACAGGGAGCACTTCTACCACCGCATTTGGATCCATGGACTAGTCCGTCTCCTTTTGTACCTGGAAGGTACTGATTACTCCTGGAGAGAGTGGAAGTGGTCCCCCCTACCAGTGGCCATACCCAGTGGGGTGGGATGTTCATGTGTGAGGCAACCATGGCCCACATATCACCACACACCTCACTGCAAACAGGGTAACCCCTGCAGTTGCAGACAACCTGGTGTACTGGGCTTGCTGTGCCACGAGGGAAATGGTAAGCTATGCCCTCAACAATGGTGGCAATACCAATCCCAGCATCCTGGCTGTCTTTGGGCCCTTACAGAGTGATCTGCAGCTACCATGCCCCAACAAGCTAATGAGGCAGGACCTTGAATGGAAACATACAGAGGCTCAGGCAAGGAGCATGCATGAGCAGGATATCCCTTCAATTACAATATCATCAGATGCACAGAGGAATGAAGGAACCCTCTTCCAGCAGTTCTGCAGTATGGTGATAATACACAAGGGTGTTACCTTCATCAGTCACCCAGGGGACTGTGTGGACATCATGGGATCACCTATGCACAAGGACCACCACCTTGCCAACATGGAGGAAGATCCCTCCCACATGTAATTGTCCATGGTGTAGCTCAGAGGTGAAACCCTCCTAATATACTTGCTGTATCTACCATTTTTTGCTAGTGAGGCACAACCCTCATATCATTCAATTTATTCTTTTTCTCTTTGTGATATGTTGAGTAGTTAGGTGTAGACAATAATTACATTCAATTTGTTTCTATGTATGTGTTTGACTTTGAGCCCTACAATGGCTCTACATGGGGAGGGTGTTAGGGATTAATGCCTAAACAGGCATAGGAGCTCTATTCTCTGCTAATTGTAAATACATTATGTAGGCTTTAGAGCATGTGATATCATTTATCACATGCACAACATAGTACTTTACTACATAAAGCAGACCTCTGTAGAAGGTCTTCATTCTTACTTTAACCTCTACAACTTACTGTGAATACACACTATTTGTGTTCACTCAAGTGAGCTTGAAAAAAAGTGGAAAGCCCACATAACAATAACTGACACTCATAGCATCTTGGCTCTAAAGCAAATGCAACAAAACTCTTCCAAGAAGAGATGGGCAGCCAAATGGAAGTGCTCACCTAGACATGTGCTGACAAAGACATATGGTCAAGACATCCTGGGAAACATCTTTCTCAAGCAGGTAGCCAATCTCACCAAACAACATACAGCCCTTCTCATATGGCTCTGCATATAACATGTATCCCTTAACCTTCATCTTAATCATATGAAGAAGACCAAATCTGCTGACTGCCCTTTCTGCCTAGGATATCTGACTCTAGAGACTGTTCAGCATTTCTTGCTCAAGTGCCCAAATAATGCCAGAGCACATCAAATACCACACAACACCTTAGGTCGACAGGCAAAGTTTCTCCACTATCTTCTCACACAGCTGACAGCACTCCAGCCTCTATTCATGCACATAGACATGACAAAATGACAGCACTCCATATTTGGTAAAGTAGCTAATATTCCAAAGCACAAATAATAATAGTACAATGCACAGGTCAATCGAAGTTGTGGGAGAAACAAGACCCACATGCAAATATATGACATCCTTACTCTCACTCATATCTATTGTCTATGAGGGATAGATAGGGCCAGTCAGAGATAAGTTGGGGCAGGAGAATGGTGAGGGAGATACTAGGGGATCTCAGAGCTCAAGTCATGCAGCTCATCTTGTGGGTCACTCCAACATATCAAGATCACTTCCACATCACTAACTAATTTACTCCTCACAGCACACCATCACTCCCACCCATATGATGGATCTATCTAGGTCTACATACTGGAGCCCATCTTATTACAGTACAGTAAGCCTACCAGTCGCCATAGAGGGAGGGTCATTGTGTCTAAAATGGCTGCTGGGAATGGCAGACCAGTGGAGGAAACTCACACAGGGGCATTCACATGATCAGAGTAGTGGGGAGGCCAGGAGGCCTCCAGACTTTCTTGATTGTCCTACATAGAGTACTATACTCCAAACAGACATAAATCAACTCAAAAAAAAACAAATATAGTACTTATTCTGAGGTGTCAAGCCACAATATATTGATACTTCTGGAGCTTGAAATCTGGCCATTGACAATACTCATTGCATATATGGTGCTTCTCGAATTTCTGTACCTCTCTCTCCAAGTTTCCATTACTAAACAA
Source organism: Xerocomus subilludens (assembly GCA_038092535.1). Lineage (NCBI taxonomy): Eukaryota > Fungi > Basidiomycota > Agaricomycetes > Boletales > Boletaceae > Xerocomus > Xerocomus subilludens. The sequence continues at coordinate 10,507 of JBBPQO010000042.1, read as the reverse complement.
GCATTGCCCAATGGTCCTGCAGGTCAATCAGGTGTCAGTGTATGGCTGTACATGAAAAAAGTGTCCTATGGATCAGTAAGAATATGTCAGAAGTACAATGATATCTGTTTTAGTGAGGGATGAGCATGGGTATATACCCATGATCATTCCAGTTGTGGTTGCTATTGGATGAGAGCCCTGCTTGGATACAAGGAGAGGAGATACTTGCCTTGATAGTCAGATATATATGCCATCTTGCATGCTTGGCAGTACTGTTGTGTAAATACTCCAATTCATAGCCAGCTTGGCCAGGTCTGGGAAGCAGTGTGTGATCACAATTGTGGATGAATTTGATGAATGTGTTGTCAGCATCCTCAATTTCCTCCTCAACAAAATATGCCATGTTGATGTTTTCACTTTTCCACATTTAAAGTACAGTAATGCAAGTCCAGCTTCAACAAACCAAAGAAGAGAGATAGCAAATGGGGGCAGAACCTTGGATTTTGTCATCACATTCTCAATGAAGACATAGATTAACCAAAGCAGTGCCTTTCCCCAGTAAAGAACATTTGCTTCTCAAAGCAGCTTCTTGATTTCTTCAACTACAAAGTGGTTGAAAGGGGGATCAAAAGAATGCCTGGGTGCCAGATGTACAGTCACTTGATGACAACCTCCTCATGTGGCTGTAATCCAAGGCCAGTAGTTGCAGGTGGGGTGAGGAGCAATTGGCAACATGTTCTGTCTTGATCTTGTAAGCATGTTTTCAGGATTGAGGAGGATCTCAGACAGTGGCAGCATGGAAGTTGGATGGAAATTGATCATACAGACAGCATATTTCAAGACTATTTATATAGTGCAGCAGTTAACAGATGTGAATATCTTTGCTTGTATCTTTTTGCTTATATCCATCTGATTTGTGCCTCTACTTAACTTTGATGCCTCTCTAAGAAATATCTTCCCAATCGAGTGAGACAACCACTAGAATCATTGAAAACTTCTTTGATGGTGGAGACATGGTGGTTATACTTGAAATACTACTCAAAGCTTGATGATGGCACTTGTTTGTAATTGAGTTCATTGATAATGGGCCAGGCTATAAGTAATCTGAGTCATTAACTTTGGAGCTATGATATGAATACTACAATGCAAGTCCAGACATATACTGTGATCTCATTGTCATCTATCAAAATGATCTCTGAGTCCTTTTTCTCCTCAGTTCAGCATTTATTGTGTAATCATGCAGCCAGCAACAGTTTTGATAATGCCATATTGGCAGTAGGCATGAAAAGGGAACATAGAGGGTTGGTGATTGCACCATGTTGTGGTTCCAGAGGACTAGGAGAGAGAAATTCACAATATGAGGCCTCAGAGAGTGTTAGTAGAATGCTGGTGAAAGATGTAGAGGGATGGCAGAGAATGGTTTTTGAATGAGAGGCTCACAAAGATGCATCAGAACAAGCAAGAGAACCTGGCATGTCATTATCTGGCAAAGGAGAGCAATGAGGCTGAGCCACCTCCATTGAGAGATATCAATAATATGAGCCCTGAAAAGAGGGTGTGACCAGAGTGCCATCGAAAGATATAGAAGGGTGGTAGAGAGGGGTTCACAAACAAGAGGCTTGCAAAGATGTGTCAGAATGAGCCATCTATGAGATGAGGCTGAGTTGCCTTTACCAAGGCAGATGGCATTGTGGATTTATTCAACTTCACAATACATGCCTTATGTTCATTTCAATAACCTTGTGGTGCAACAACATACAAAGGGAACATCCTGGTCTTGAAAATGAACTCTTGCAGCTGGACATAAGAGACTCTTTGAAGAAGTAGTCACTAGTTCTATCCAGATGGTTGGCAGATTAATCCAGACCTTGTTATGGATGATGAATTTGTCTGTATTTCAATTGAACTCAGGACAAAATGCTATGATTAGTGGATCAATGACTTGATGAGCAATAGCAACAAGGAAATGCACTGTGCTACTTCCTCCCTTCAACAATATTCTATGGTGTAAAATGCTGGTGAGCACATACCAATGTCACACAAATGGACTTACACCAAATGGAGTACCATATAAATGTCCTCCTTTGGCCAGCCCCTCCTGTAAGGCCAAAAGTTTCAGGGTGATTGTGTCAGTAGGAGGACAAATGCTCATCTGTGAATACCATGGAACTTCAAGTATGCTGTTTACTGTAACCAGATGAACCACCAGGCAGTTGAATTGGGCCAGCCTGAAAAAGCAACATTGCAGTGGATGGCCTGGATGCCTATACAGAGGGTATGTGCATGTCAGAGCTTGATTGCAATGATGGTGACATGGTATCAGCACCTAATGTGTATGGCACACAAGGACTATGTCTGTGGCCATAGAGAGGGTCCAAGAAGATGGTGGTGGTGGCAGCATTGAATTGGGCATGGTGAGAACACCAGGCAGATTAATACTCTCTGAATTTCAAAGGTGTAAGGATACAAATGCCTAACATGTGAGAATAACTAGAAGTCAAAGTATACTTTTTGAGCATGCAGGCAGCAGCATTGGTTGAGTGTCATATGGCTTGAGGATCCAGATTTGAAAGCTTTGGATTGCCTACAACTTCAAAGTTGTTAGTGAATGAATATTGATCAGCAATGATACACTCTTACCTCACCATTGAACAGAACTGCCATCCCACTGATACAATTTTTTAAAGAAATTGTGACAGACATTATGTGCAGGCTGTATGCTATTATAGCATGCAATGGAAAAATATCTCTGACCACACCAAAACACCTCATGGCAATTACAACTACCACAAGGTCTATCTTCCTGAGTAGTCTTTGTAAAACAAGCAACAAGCTGGGGATTTAACATGGGAGAAGTATGTTAGTGCAACCACATTCAATGAGCATCCTTAAATACCTTAGCAATATCATGATACTTGGACTCAGACATTGCTTGCAACAGGCATCCTACAGAATTGTGATTGGCTGCCACATAACTGCACCACAACTCATCAGAAAGGCTGAATAAGGCAAAAGGAATAAGGTCAGTATCAGCAAGTCAAGTAACATTGATGGTGTGATAGCAGCTGTACCTTGCAAGAATGGAGCACATGAATTCATTACTGGTATTAAGTCAGCGTCAGCACATGCAGTGAAGGCTGAGATCCCACAAGAAGTCAATGGTGGAAGCTTGAGCATGTTAATGAAAACTTGTAAAACCAGGACTAAAAGAGAACTTCTATGTTGAAAGTGTTAGGGGCTGCAAGTGTTGCTAAGGTTAGTACACATGACAGTAGCTACAATCTCCAATGAATTTGAAGGAATTGAAGCCCAAGGATCCTTGTGAGGGAATGTAAATCAAGCCTAGATGCAAGAAATCCAAGGATTTTAGCTCAGGAAATTGAGCAGAACAAGGAACTATATACCTGCAGACACAGTGCTGAGTGATTCTTGTGAGTTATATGCACAATCATATTATAGAACAAATGTCTAATAAAATGAGAATGTTATGCATGCTTACACAGTATGATATATGACTCTAAATAATTTTATACATGTGCACCATTTGATAGGTAAGATGGCCAGAGGGCTGGACAAGTTAAACAAAAGATTGGGACAACAGATAGAGAGGGCAAGAAAAAGGCTGCAGCAGCAGGACAAAAGACTAGAGCAATGGGCACTACCAGCAACAACCCTACTGTTACAGATGGCCAAGAATATGGAAACAAGAATATTGACCGCATGCATGCACCTCCAGTAACCTATGACATTATCATCATATAGAGCCAAATGCACCAAATGGATGTGGTGAGCTCAACCACCACCACCAGTCAAAGTCAAGGTCACTTGAGACCATGGCTAACCAACAAAGGTCAGTGCAAACACATCAAACATGTCAGTGTCATAGGACCATACCCTATATTCAAATGTGGCCAGGATGTCACTTGTAGGGGAGCAAGATGGTCAGGCAACAACTGACACCACTAATGCAGCCAAGTTGTCAGATGCCATAGATGACACTGATGGCACTGTACATAACCCAGGCAGGAATGTAGGGCACCATGTAGCCCACACAGATGAACCAGCTAGCAGCCTCCGAGTGTCGAAAGACCTTGAGAACATTGGCAACAAGTGTCATCCAAACACACCCAGAGCTCTCAGATGGCACAGCTGAGCACATTGAAACAGATTAGGGCAAACAAAGTGAGGATGAGACAAAGGCATCAAGGGAGTTGAGGGAGCATGCAGGAGTGACATTCTGACAGACAACTATGGTGATGACATATCAATCCAGGGAGCTCACAGAACCTCCAGATGGTGCAGAGGAAGTGCATGGCAAGTCAATAGACTCCAAGGTCATTGAGGTCAAGCTAGGTGGCAATACCACAGTCAGACATGATAGACATGTCTTGCATGCATGCATAGAATTAGAGACCAACAGAGAGGTCTGAGGCAAGTGTCAAGGTACAGGAAGTGAGGGAGAGATGTTAAAGTATACAATACTCAGTGGTTACACCATTCCAAACATTATATTTCTTTACTATATATTTAGGTGATCACATTTTCTGTTTCTTCACAACTATCATACAAACAAGTTGGGAAGTAAGTCCTTCACAAATATTTGCCATACCACCATACTTACACATGTTGTTAGTCAACTCTGTACATATCCAAACCATCATTACAAATAAATTGACTGTGTCTAGGATCAATAGGTTATGAGCCCTAGCATGGTATGACCCACACCAATTAACCTAGACCCACCATCCCACTGGCTTATTGAAGCAATCTGCAGTCAAGCAAGCAGTCAAATTACTGAAACAGTCACAAGGTCTGTGCATCATGACATATTTTCCCCCACTCCCCAAACATATGGATACATGTCACCATATGGCATATCTGTCTTTAATCTTTTCTATCATGCACACTGCAGATACCACCTGTGGACATGGACCAAGCAACCTGCTACCTTCTGCTTCTAATGATGCAGCACCAGCTGTCTCTCACAATGGTGGAAATCCTATCTCCATGCCAATCCTGCCAAGGCCAAGCCTTATCACAACTATCATAAAGATCAATCTGAATGCCAGTGATGTGATTAAGGTAATCACTTTCATACTCAATCAAGGGACACATAACTTGCTAGAATGAAGTGTCAACTTCAAAGATTATCTCCTCTCTAAGCATGCATGGCCTTACGTTCTCAGGACTCTCATTTTGCCACTTGATACATCTGACCCTCTTAGTCCCACTCTCTTGGATATGAACAACAAGGCAATAGTAACCATTATGCATGGTCCCTGCTCTCTAGAAAAAAAGAAACTTTTTTTGGAAGAACAAATTAATGCATTTTGAGCCTGGAAAGTTCTACAAGCATGTTATGAGAAAATTGGTTCCATCACCCAAATATCACTCACTCAGAGATTGATTCACCTCCATTACCATAAAAGTGAAAATTGTGCCAAAACCAGTCTCAATTTTTCCAAAGCCATTCCATGCATATATGCAATGGGCATGCCCACTGTGGACACCTTCACCCTTATCATGATAATGAATGTGATGAGTGATGAACTATCCAACATTCACAATCAAACTGCAAATGCTATCATCCATAGTATGGCAAGTGATGCTTACATACCCCTTATGGCACATACTTGTTTCAAAATGAAGCAACAGCTGGATAATTCTCACTCTTTATCTGTGCAACCCCTTGTTTTGGCTGCTTCTAGTCTTTTTGCAGTCCAGCAACTGGCCTTCAAAACACTAGGCTGCAGTGTGTGCCATAAATCAGGACATAACAAGTGCTGTACCAATCTGAGATGTCCTTCCAGTCATCACATTGGTCACACATCAGATGAGTGCTTTAGCAAGGGTGGTGGGTGCATGAGCCAGCATGATGTGGTCCTCAAGAAAAAGGATTTTCATGAGGTACATGGTCAGTGAGGGTTGACATTATCCCCAAGTACACATCCAGCAGATGGAAAGCTGGCCTGCTGTTTTTCAAGCAAATATATATGGGCAGGCCCACACATTATATCTGCTAGGTGTAAATCCAAAAATGCAACATCAATGAGTAAGACCTAGAATGGTTATAGAACTGTGGTGAAAAACTACCAGAAAAACCATGGTTTCGGATGCTCAGATTTTTCTTATCTCAGCAATTGTTTGGGCTCCACCAGAAACCACATAGAGTGGGTGTACTCTATGCCATATCGACATGTTGGGACCATCCTCACCATCCAGCAAATCCAAATGAAGAAGAACAAATCAGCTCCTCCTCCTGCATCATGGAATGATGATGAAACCAAGATCCTGATTGATTAGGTTTTTCTTCACAAGGCAGAAGGAGGGACAAAACTAAATTTCAAGAAGAGGTTTTGGCAGTTGATCTCTGCCTGCACTGAGCTAGCCACTCCAGAGAAGGGGGGACCAAAGACTCCTGGCTTCTGCAAAGAGAAATGGTGTCATGTATGTACATTTCTATATATCAGTGCTGCTGCTTGACTGACCAATGTTAGCTCAAGAAAACCTTCAAGGTCATGGATAAGCTTGCCATGAATACTTCTAGATTCACATATTTGGAGAGGTTAGGGGCCATCATTGGTCCTGAGTTAGAAACAGTTTGGAGTAACTATGTTGCAGTATGACTGACATTTCATCTGAGTTGGCATTTGTCCTGACCTTTGTTTGTGTAGCATAACCCACATGCACTCCCATTCAAAAACAAGCAATGGAAATTCTACCATCAGATGAAGGATTTTGTGCCATCTCAAGACAATCACACACACAGTTCTTTGCAACCCAGGAGAATGAGCTGGTTGAGAGTCCCAAGGTTGCTGATGTGCCATCTCCTACTAGATCTAGCCATGGCAGCTCTAGTGTTGTAATTCGTACGTTTCTCTGTCCTCTTTCCAACTACACTCGTCCTCGAAGATGAGTGCTCACATGTAATACCACATGTTCAAGCGTTTAGGACTGACTTTCCCTTTCCCTTTTCTTTTCTTACGACGCTGATCCCTTCAGACTTCGTTTACATGTGACTCAGTGCATGTGCATGTACCAACGTGTCCCCTTGTTTTCTATCAACGAGCATGCCAACTGTGTATACTGTGTATGCTGCGGCCATGTCATCTTATTTCCTCTTCGGTGTACTTTAGGGCCACTTTTGACTGCATGCTGTGCAGGTCCATGTGAGTCCCTCTTATGTATATAAATGGTAGTTACATGACTGGATTCCCCAGTCTTATTCATTTGTTCACGGTATTCAGCATTCGTGCTTGAGCCAGAATTAAGGTCTGGCTATCATTTTACTCTATACTCTCAGTATATTCGGCCTTTGCCTGAGTGCTGCCTTCTCTCTTACGCATTCAGTCTTTGACTTGAGCATCCTCACCATCTTATTCATCACTCATCTACTCCTTGTTGTTCGCCTTTGGGAGTGTCTTGCCCTCAAGGGTTAGCTTCAGAGTTTGGCTCTCACAACACTTGAATAAGACTCTTTACTCGAGCACAAGATTAGTCCAACATACCGGACGTTCGCAACCGTTATCAAGAACTCCCCAGAGTCTCATTGGAAGATATGGGACAGTAAGAAGCTATGTCTGGATCAGCATCAGGGGCAAATGACCCCTTTGACCTAGAAGATATAAAAGTGGCCTTATGAGAGGTTGAGGAAGAAAGAAACTCAGCAGATCTATACAAGAAGATCGCTGATCCTGGGAAATGGGATGGCAACAAGGAGAAGTTCTGACTTTGGTGGACAAAGTTACATCTATGGGTCGCCTCGCACGAATGGAAGAGCGATAAGATTTGTGCTATCGCTGTTCTCTCTCGTTTCGAAGGAAAGGCGGAGGGCTTTGCCTTTTTAACAATGGAGAAGTGTCTCGAACTTGAAGAAGGGGCAGGGGGAGTGGCAGCAGCTTGGCCTAGGTGGCCGGATCTTCAAGAGTACATTATGAAGTTCTTCCAGATCAAAATGCTTGCATGGGAGTCCTACAAAAAGTTAAAAGAGCTATGTCAAGAGAAGACAGGAATCAACGATTTCATTCGTGAGTTTTATGTGCTTCAGAAGGAAGCGAAGGTCAGATCCAAAGAAGCCACGAGGTTGTTGAAGGGCACTGTCTGGTATTCGATTTACCTTCAAGCTTTCCTTCATATGACCCTCGCAGATCATGATTATGTCAGTCATAAGAAAGCATATGAGAAGATCGGGCATACTATGGAGAAGGTAGCTGTTGAGCATGGGACCCTTCAATTTCAGTCTCAAATGCAAGCAAGCTATCAACGTCCTCCACACCTGCTGTTTCCTCATCCAAGCTTGCCCCATCAACTGTGTTTCACTCCTACCGGTACTCAGCCTGGTTGGGGTACTCCAATGGATGTCGACTCTAGAGCAATCAAGGGAGGGATGTCTAGCGAAACTCGAACATGCTATAATTGTGGAGTCGCTGGTCACATCGCACGTTTCTGTAAGGAGCCAAAGAAACATGTTCAGAACATAGAAGGGCTGTTGCCAAAGGAAACTCAAATCTCGGCATATACTACTGAAGAAGCAGAAGCTTTCTGGTGTGACAAAATCACCATTGAAACCAAGGAGAAAGCATCTGAGGCTTTAAAAGAGGATCGTTTGTAAACACTGGGGGTGTTTGCGAACTGTATGATTATACTGACCAAGATTTTCTGGAGTGTACTATATCGTCTGTGTTTTGCGACAGGTGTACTTCTGCAGGGGGGCCTCACTTAGAGAGCTCGGTGCCAGAAGTAAACAATGGCATGCTTAATTCCCTTGTGTTGCATTGTCGCAGCGGTTCAATTCACTCCTCTCTTGACTCTCTTGAATCCCCCACTTCTTCTACCACTTGGACTGTTCCCCCTGGATGTCTACCAAGCACACTAACCATGAAGGGGCAGATGGTGCTCCCGATTAATATTCGTTTTTTAGCCAGACCAAGGGTTATGGCGAAGTCTTTTCCTCAACGCTCTACTAGATTCCGGAGCATCAAGTACTTTCATCGATTCATGGTACTGCATTCAACATGGTATCCAGATGACGCCCATTCCACATCTTATAAAGGTACATAATGCTGACAGAACAGCAGGGGCGACCGGTCAAATCACGCACAAAGCAAAACTTTTCCTTGACGTACACGGGCATTCTGAAATCATTGACACGTTTGTTACCACCCTAAGAACGCATCCCATGTTCATCGGGTATGACTGGCTTTACCACCACAACCTGGAGATCAATTGGGTAATGGGAGCACTATCATTTACTCGTTGTAGAAACTTTTGTTGACAAAAAGCCCAGAAATGAGTTCCCATATCAATGCTCACACAGAGTCTTGAACCTGGTCTCGAAGACAAGGTCCCGGTGCAGTACCACGAATTTCTTGAAGTGTTTTTCCAACAGGAATCAGAACGAATGCCAGTTTGAAAGCCATGGGACTATGCAATCAATCTAAAATCCGACTTCATTCCAAAGAAGGGAAGGGTCATCCCACTATCAGATGTCAAGATGGAAGAAGTTCATACCTTTATCGACAAGAAACTCAAGAAGGAGTATATCTGTCCCTCCAAGTTGCCTCAAACTTCGCCGGTATTTTTTATCCTGAAAAAGACTGGTGATAAGCGGCTCGTTATGGACTATCAGTACCTGAACTAGGGCACCGTCAAGAACGCTTATCCTCTTCCTCTTATTCCACAGTTGATTGACCGTTTGAAAGGCACTGATCTATTTACTACTATGGACTTGTGTTGGGGCTTTAACAATTTCAAGGGGTCTAATCTAATTCCATGAGGGTTAGAGGAAGGTTAGCCCTACCAATTTCACATACAAAACACCTGGTTTATATAAAATATCAATGATATATCGATCAATGAATAAGGCACGCAAACCCGCAACATGCGGAAATGCGTAACCTTTCTTGGTGGCAAATAATCAATCATTCCATGAGATACAGAGGAGTGCGCATATCCGCATATGGCGGATTAGCGTGATACTAATAAATTGGTGACTTCCCATAACCCACACTGTGTATCTACTGATTTATATGATACATACCTGGTAGTTATTATATTCATGCAAACCCGCCATAAGCGGAAATGCGTGGAAACATGTACAATATGACCTAGTGGTTATAAATGGATGTGTCTCATGATCTTGTGATCACTGCGCATTTCCGCCATCAGCGCTTTTGCGTGGAACCTTGTGGACGGTGGTTATGCTAGTGACTACCCATAACTCACACTGCGTATCTACTAATTCATATTATTCATATCTAGTTGTTATTAAATGAGTATATCACATAGATTTTGTAATCACTGCACATTTCCGGATTTGTGTGGGCCCTTGTGAATGGTGATTATGCTAACAAATAATACCAAGATGATGATACATGAACTCAAATGCAAAGGTGAGGGGAAGAGCCCATACAATGAACACAAGCAAGCTCAATTTTTGGGCCCTTGGCCCAAATGCTATGACATGCTAATCTCAGTTTTGAGATGAAAATTCCATTCCAGTATAGTATTATCAGACAAAAATAAATAT
>JBBPQO010000041.1:0-22716 GCA_038092535.1 Xerocomus subilludens | reverse complement strand
CATCGGGTTACAATGAGGACGAGGGCAAGGAGAGGCAGGGAGTGTGCGTGCGCATCGGGCGAGGTGGGGAGGCAAGGGTGGGAGGGTGGGCAGGAGTGTCGTGAGGCAGGCAGGCAGGGCATGAGCCACGAGGGCCGCCAGAGGGCACCATTGCGGCCACGTCCGCTGCTCGTTGGGGCCTCTGGATCTGAGGTGTCCTCGATGCTAAGGAGGTGCATCAGACGAGATCCAGTCATGAGGGACATGAGGAAATCGGTCTGAGGTGTGTCACTGTGTTACCTCTCGATCGATCGATCCTCGGATACTTCAAACCACACTCGCTCTCACACTTTCATGGCCCAGACGACCAGACTGATCGGTGGGGCTATGCCTGCAACGATGCACGCCTGCTAGTAGCAGATGACTCCGCCACTTTTGCGAGTATACACGTTGCAAATCAACCAATGTAGGTCCTATACAAGTGCAGATTTGTCGTGCAATGGCATTTACTAAGCTAGCGGTAGTGCGCCTCCCGACATTTCAGATCAACTGAAGACTGGAAAGCATATTTTTGTCTTGAGTTCCAACATTGGTTTCAGCCACCTGGCTGTCTCAGCGCGGGCAACACAATCATTTGAAATCAATAACTTGAACACTCAACAGAATTAGTATCACCCTCAAACGTGTTAGTGATCCGACCCATGGTGAATCACCGTGTTACTGCCCGATCCTCGGATCCAAGACCTACTTCAAACCGCCAGGCTGTCGCCCAGACGACCAGACTGATCGGCGAGGCTATGCCACAATGATGCATACCTTCTTCGCCTGCTTGAACCTCGCGGATGTTGTGAGTATACATGTTGTAAGTTAACAGCAGACTACTATATCCTACAATGTTGGATCATGGATCAATTATTCGGATCGTATTGGAATCCAGCCCAAGGTGCCCTTGCAAGGGTTTTGGAATTGTCGCAGCTGGCTGACACCTAAAACCTAAAGCCTGAAGCATCTGATTGATCCGTTGTGTGCTGCCACCAGTGCATGTGGAAAGTGTGTCTCGGTTCAGATGAGCTACGACACTATGGCCACGATGACTGACCACTGCGTCATGAAACATGCCTGATTAGTGCCTGAGGGCCTGACACGCCTGTGGAGAGGAGGGTATAAAAGATGCCCTCCAAGACATCAGGAAAAGCATCTCTTTTTCTCGTGAATCACTGTGAGTTTGAGTTAGCCTGCTCCCCTCTCTTTGACTTATGCTCACACATCTAGTCCTTGATCACACTCATCGTTTCTCCATCCCCGGGGCTATACATCATCATCTCGCAGGTATGTGATGGTGCTCAGGCTGTCAAGTCATGACAATTGACAAGCCATACAGGACAATGGCTACTACCCCCCAGCCTACTCCAACTCTTAGTCCATCTACAATTCTAGTTGTAAACGAGATGACCTATCCTATCCATGTCGAAGTCTTGGCCGAGCCCGGCGAAGAGCTTTGGTACAAAGGAGTAGTGAAGATTAGCAGGAAGCCATCTCCGAACAACAAACAACTATTTCACAGGCCTATGGGGGGCCAACGCCGGATTAACATCTGGAGGACGCAGACTCCATCGGCACAGGCAGCCAACGAGCACTATTATGTACCCACAGGCAGCGTGTTTCGTATACGCCCCAAGGCAGAGATGGAATAAGAAAGCACGAGTGCAGCCACTCGCCTCACAAAGAGCCAATACATATCCAGTAATATGCATGCTTGTTTCATTGTCCTTTTCGTGATAGCATTCAACTGTTGTCTTGCTTCTTATTTAGCCTCCTTGTATTCTTTGTTCCTTGACACCAGCTTTTTGCACCTTGTTCATCCCCTGCTCGAGACATCACCTGGTCTGAGTCACAGTGTGTCCTTTTGTTTAGGTTTTATTCTCTGTTTCCAGCTTATTAGTAAATCTTCACATTACTTCATCACACACCAGGGATTATGACATTTTCTCCATGTCCATAGTGTATTTAAAACAGGCAAAAAAAATTAGTTGATTTCAGTTTCCTATTCTTTGCTTCCAGAAATTTTGAATGGTATTGTCAATGAAAATGTTCATTGAAATTTGCACTTTTGTGTAACATGCTACAGTATATGAAAAACATAAAAGAAAATGATATACTTAAGGAATGAATAAACTTAACACAAAGATATATATATTGTTAATGACTTTTCTAACATCCAGAATCCAAACTTTTGTGCTTGTAAAAATAATAAATGGAATATATAATTTTTCATGTTCTTTTCAGCAGCCAGGAAATATTAAATGTTTATATTCCTTTTTATCCATTCAACAATATAATACTTTTGAATCTAGAAAAGTAATTGTGCACTTATTGGCTGCTCAATGGGCACTCAATGGTCACTCAACAGGCACTTGGTACCTGATTCAGTACATTAATGTATATCATAGACATATAATTACAAATTATTCATAAGCCATCTCTTGGCTACCTCTCTCACAGACTCCACAACCTTTTTTGTGTCTGAGAGGAAGCAGTGCTGGTCATTGTCACCATGAATAAGGTTAAGAGAAACTGCCAGTGGTAAACAATAGACAGTGAGAAGAAACCATCTGCAGTAGACTACAGATGATCCAAAAGGAAAGAGATGGTTGTCACTGCCACAAATAAGCCAAGGAAGTCTGAGAGACACTACTCATGGTTAACCATGGGTAGTGAGTGTTTCCACAAATAAGGCCAAGGCTGAGTGGCACTACCTGCAGTAAACCATGGGCAATGAGAAGGAGGAGTTGTTCAAGTATGTCATAGATGATTCAGGAAGGAAGAAATGATTGTTGTTGCCACAAACAAGATCAGGGTCAAGTAATACTACCCATGGTAAATCATGGGAAGTGGGGAGGGGGAGCTGCCCACAGTAAATCATGGACAATATGAAGAAAAATGCCCCAGTGTGTTGAATGGGCAGAAGGGACCAGGGAGAAAAGAGTTGTTGGATATTTAGATAGCAACCAGTGTGTGGTCATACAGCCACCATATTAGCTAAGCATATTTACATTGGATCATTCATACCATGGTCTTTCTTCAGTCACCACTCACTAGAGCTTTCTACAAGAGTGGGGCAATGGTTGTCAGTGCCACAAATAAGATCATGGTTGAGAGATGCTGCCTGCAGTAAATCACATGCAGTAAGAAGGAACTGTCTGCTGTTTACTATGGACAATCCAAAAGAGAAGAAATGGTTGTTGTTGCCACAAATAAGGTCAGGGTTGAGAGATACTGCCCACAGTAAACCATGGGCAGTGAGGAGGAACTGTTGGCATTGAGCCACAGACAATCTGAGAGGAAAAAGTGATAGTTGTTGTTACCACAAATAAGGTCAAGACATACTGCCCATGGTAAACCACAAGCAGCAAGAAGGAACCATCTGCAGTAAACCAGAGAAGATTTGAGAGGGAAGAAACAGTTATTGTCACTATGAATAAGGCCAAGGTCAAGAAACACTGCCCACAGTAAACCACAGGTAGTAAACTACTGATGATCTGAGAAAAGTTGTTGTTACCATAAATGAGATCATGGTCAAGAGATACTGCCTGCAGTAAACCATGGGCAGTGAGAAGAAACTGTCTGCAGTGAACCACAAATGATCTGAAAGAGAAGAAATGGTCATTGCCACTGCAAATAAGCCAAGGAAGTCTGAGAGACACAGGTAGTGAGTGTTGCCATGAATAAGGCCAAGGCTAAGGGACACTATCCACAGTAAACTACAGGTAGTAAACCAGAAGACCAGAGAAGGAGAAAATGGTCATTGCCCCTCCAAATAAGCCAAGGGAGTTCAAGAGATACTATCAATGGTATCCCACAGGCAGTGAGGAGGGGTGTAAGATATTGTTATGTGGGCTTTCCACTTTTCCTCAAGTTCACTTGAATGAACATAAATGGTGTGTATTCATGGTAAGTTGTAGAGGTAAAAGTAGGAATGCAGACCTCCTACAGAGGGTCTGCTTTATATAGTACAATACTATGTCATGCATGTGATACAGGATATTACATGCACTGTAGCCTATACAACATATATCTACAATTAGTGGGACATACAGCTCCCATGCCTGATTAGGCATCAACCCCTAACACCCTCCTCATATAGAGCTGACATAAGGCTTGAAGATAAATGCACACATGGAAAGAGCAAAGAATATAATTACTTTCCACACCTAACTATTCAAAATATACTAAAGAAGAAAGAATAAATTGAAGAATGTGAGGGTTGCACCTCACTTAGCAAAATGGTAGATGCAGCAAGTGAATTAGAAGGGTTTCAACTCTGAGCCAATTTTCTCATCAAATTCAATTGAAATAACTTTGATAGTCCATTTACTGTTCTCTTTAAAGATGTCTCCCTGGGCAAACTCAAATTCATTGGTGGCTCTAGCTCTCAAACAGACTCCCTTGGTCAGATAGGGGCATACACCACTGCCCAGCTTGCTTCCCAATTTCATATGCATGTCTTTTCTATTTTTGTTCTGCATCACCATACATGCATCATTCAATGGTGCAGGGAGGATATCATTGTTTCTGAACCTATTCCTTCCAATTTGGACTCCTCTCTTGCTGAATTTTTTCATTGATACTCACTGGCACCCCCTGAGCTCTGTGACATTGATACCACTATGATGGAGGCTTCTGGAGGTGAGGTAGCACAAGTGCAGGAGAATGTAGGAAGGAACATTCCCATGTTCAGGACCTCTGTACCAGCAATGCAAATGGATCACCAACAACAGTCATTTCTGCCAAGCTGACTCCCTACCCTTCTCTGCCAGTGGGTTGTGCAATATTTGCCTGCCCTGCATATGATGTCTTGGAAGATAACCCGGTGTTTTTGACAGAATCTTGGTGCATCAATGCTTCTGGCTTGCCCTCTGAAGGCCAGATCAATGCACACCTTGACTGAAATAGTTTCCACTTCATTCTGACTAGTCTTGCAAGCAGTAACATGGAAGTTTGGAATGCACAGAGGACACAGGCTTACAGGCTGTCTCTGGCTTCTTGGGGTTGTGAAAAGAATTTATGAATTATGTGCTACCCTTTTTACCAGCTTCTTCTGGACATTGTTGGTGATAGCTTGACAGAGTTTTGCAGCTTGAAGGATCTTTGCATTCATGAAGTGGCTAGGCAGAAAGGGAGTACTCCAAGATGCCATGAAACCAATACCAAATGGGAATGGTCCTTCAGGATCCAAGCATGTCTCAGGATCAAAAGTGGTCTCCAAAGTGAAAGGAAGGCAGACTGAGGAAATCTATTGGAGTCCAACTAAAACCAATGATTCTGATATCAACTCTCCTGAAAAAGAACCATCAAAATCAAAAGCAATCAGCAATCAGCAATCAATGCCTATATCATAGAGAAATAACCAGGTGCCAAAGCAGATACTGATTGATGCAACTGTTGCTTCTGAAAGTGAGGATGAAGATGCAGTTGACTGAGGGAGGCTGATGCCAAAAGAGAAGGGCAATGGCAAGGCTGTCACTCAATCCCAGTTGACAACTCCAGCTCTGCAGTCAGGCTGAGTGGTGGCATACAAGAAACATATTGCTGAGAAGTTGCAGCAGATAGGTTACTGCATGCTGATTCATCATTCAGCTGTTATAGGTGAACAATCTGGCATTTTAGGTGCTAAATCTGAGATACCCACACCCTCAGCAGAAGAGGAGCTTGAGGTAGTCATCAAGGTTCCCCCAAAAGGAAGAGCCAAAAAAGCCAGGTTTGTAATATGGATTGTTTTTTTATTGTACATTATTGAAGAATATCATAGTTGGGCCAATAAAGCCAATGGCTCTCAAGAAGCCCTCCAAACCAGGCCCATCATTTGTATTGCCAACAACATCTGATATGGATGGCCAAAGCTGAGTGCCAACAGAAGCATCCAGTAAGTTGGCCAGACTGACACAGGAATGGAAACCACCACCACCTGCAGATTTGAATGCCAGTCCAATTAGGAAACCAGCTATGAGGACAAGAGGGCAAGGTACTTCAAGGACAGCAAGCAAGAAGCCAAGGTCAACTTCTTAGAGCTAAGGTTTTTATAGTTCAGTTTTCCTTTCATACACATTTTGTTATATACAAATTGCATTGTTGTACAAAACACTAGCTACAAAAAATGACATTACCCTACTTTGACAAGTTCATCATATCCACTGCACACCCCTTATTTCCATCTGGTATCTTCTGGATGAATGCAATGCCAGAGATAGGTTCCAGAAATTGTTGCCTGAAAGCCCCAAAGTGACCAGGAATGAGGATGCTGGTTGGTGGTGGCATAGGGACACTTGCTGGTCCATTGAGGTTCAGAGTGACTGGGGCAGCTTGTAGTGCCTGCCAAAAGGGCTGGAAATCCATGATGATCATGATGGCATTGGCAACAGTGGAAATTGGTGAGCTGGGGCTGGTAGTTGGATCAAGGATAGGAATGTCTTCCACATGAGAGCAGGTGTCTTGGACATGGTTGGTGGTGTGTCACATGGTTTCCACCACCTTCCTTAATGTTGCAACCTGCTCCTCCATCACCCTCAACCTTTCTTCCATTGGCTGGTATTAGGCCTGTAGTGCCTTGTGCTCAGCACAAGACACCACACCATCAGTCAGCTGTGGCAGTCAAGCAGCACCATCTTCAAAACCTTTAATGATAGAAGTACCACCTCATCAAACAATACAAAATATCTGGTTAGCTGTGTATTGGAAATGACAAAACTAGTGACTTACCAAATGGACTGGACTTGAGTATACTGGGTTTGCTTGTTGATGGTTCTGGTGTGGGCAGTACTTTGGATGATGCCCATGACTTGCCTGTGCCATAGCCTTTGGCCTTTCACAGCAGCTTGGGAAGGTTCAGATGAACTGCTTTATTGGCCTCTGCAGCCACCACACATGCCAGTGCTTTGCTTGTCCACCTGGGGTGCTTGCTGGATTCTGGAGTTCATATGGTGTTCACATCCTCACTCTGGCTTCACTTCACCCCTTTTGCTGGTGCCTTTTGCCTTGGCCAAGATGTTGCCCACAATACTTATCTGGCCCTTCCAACTAGTAAGCACTGGGTTTTGTGGTTGTGGCATGTGAGGCATGTGATCAACTATTTGCCTCCTTTGAGGTTTGGAATTTTGCAATGCAAGGGATGAGCAGCCATGTGCAGAGGTCACACTTTGGCAAGTCATCATTGTCATTGGTGTCAGAATTGCTGGTATGAGAGGATGGGATGGATGTCATTGACACTGGCAAGGAAGGTGGGGGAATGGTCAGCAATGGCATCCTAGTATCAGCCAGGCTGGCCAGGATGGTGTTCACCTTGTCAACCTTCTTCTGCTTCACCACTACCATGTCATTGTTATCATTGCTGTTCATCAGTACCACCTCCTTCTCTTCTCCCTTGTCCACCTTTTTCCTCTTGTCCACCCCACCACTGACATCCACATGCATTCCCAATGCTTCCTCATGCCTCTCCAATCCTCCCAAACTCCTTCCAGATGACAAAGAGGACTCACCACTGTCCTTACACTGTGCTTCCCATACAAAATGGAGCCATGAGTGCTCTGGTTCCACCATTACATCACCCTGGGCCACCCCATTGAAGTTTGGCTCACCATTAGTGTGGACATGCATTGCAATGTCACTTGCTACAACAAACTGGGGTATGACAAGGGTAGTCAATCCCTCCAGCTGGTCACCAATCATGGCATGAATGACTTCCTAGAAGACTAGTTAGTTGTACAAATTTACATAGATTGCTGAATCACTTACCAACTGTTCCACCAGCATTTTTGTCACATTAGCCCAAATGCAAGCCAAATTGTCTGGGAGGGTGGTGGCAAGGGTGAGGGTAAACAGATTCTTGATGGCCAAGGAGGCCACATTGATGGTGGTTTGTTGGAAGAGTATTGCTGATGACATGGTAAAAGCAAAAGATGGGGAGATGATGAGAGCAGGAATTGCAGTGTGATGGAAGTTTAAATGCTGTTGCCTAATAACAAACCAAACATCAGCTATGCACAGCTGTCAGATACTAATAAATTACATTATTGTCATTGTGGGTCCCTTTTTGTCTCAGTTGTGACTTTCTACAGTGTTTGGATCACAAAAGTGGGGCTTAAAGTTGGTTTTCCCATTTTCCCCAACATATTCATTGTTACAATTTTATCTCCATTTCATCGAATTCTTCTTTTCCTTCATCATTTTCCAAGTCACTCATGGAGAGGGGCGATGTATTCCCTTGAAGGGTTTATTTTTGTGGCTAGTAGTAACTCTATCTCTCTTCTTCATTTGTGATCGGACTTATCCCTCCTCTGCTGACTCTATTATGTCAGCTAGTATTCCTTCACCTTCCATCATGTTCCTCATCCTTCAATGTTGTTCTTTTCTTCTTGGTCTGTGCATGATTGTTTCTTCTATAAATATTGTTGCACATCACTGTACTTCTTTATTCTTGATCTATGCAATACAAGCGTTGCATTAAGTCTCAACTCCTTCAGACTTCTTAAGTCATCCTCTGTCGAGTTCACTCTTGAACCCTAGTCATCGTTGTCTCTTGAAAGTCAACATCTCTGACATTGGTCTCTTCGTGAGTATTGCCAGAGGTCATTGATCAGTAAGCAGACCTCCTTGAATGCTTCGCGTAACATTCATTCACCATGACATGACATGTTAGGTTCCAAATGCCAGGTAAGTCCCAGGTCTGGCTGGTATTCATGACAGCTAATATATGCATTGCAGTGAATGTCATTCCTGTGTCTCCCTCCAGAGACATAGGCAATACAACTATCAGAAATATGCCATTGGCATTGGCTTTTGATGCCTACAATTGGCATGTCATGCAAGGTATTGTCCACCTCCACTTACACACAAACAAAGCTGATCAATCATGTCAGGATCAGTTCACAGTGCTTGGAGGTACATAGTGTGAACTTTACTTCCACAATGTCTGATCATGAACAGACAAATAAATGCTGGTGTTATGAACATGATTGACTTGCAGATACTGATGCCATTGGACACAGTGTCAATTTGTTCAGTGGTATGTTTATCTATTGTACAACTCTAACCAATTAGAATAGAAACTATAGGGTGACATTGGCAGGAGTGGAGAACTGCCTTAGGGTGAAGCTTCAAACACCACCAGTGAAGGTTCAGCAAATGGGGAAATACCAATCCCCATTGCCAAACAATATTTCAATTCAGTTTCTGGTGCTTCTGGAATTGCCAAATGAGGAGATGGATGTCGAAATAGAATATGCCAAAGGTGAAGGTAAGGTGGAAGAAGATCCTGTGAACAGGTTGACACACAAGATACCAGTCCTGCTTGATCAGGACATCTGCAGACAACAATTAAGGGAATTGAGAAGGCATTTGGGAGAAGGTATGTGGTATTTATCATCATCATCATGCTCATTATCACTGATTGCCACAATTACATCGTGTTCCACAATGGGGTTGCTGCAAAAAGGAGATTGGCAGGCTTGGGGCTGCCCATACAAGCAGTAAAGGACACTAGTGTTTTGTCCAATATTCTATGCCAAGTGGTACTAATGTTGGAATAGTTTTTGTAGATGCCACAATAGTATGGATGGCCAGAGGCTGATAACCCAGACAGCCTGAATAATATCCATCCTTGCTCACCATTGCAACTGGCATGGATGGATTTCATTCAGCAATCCCAGGGACACTGGCTGCTACAACAGCAGTATTAGTCATTGTTGGAACTGTTAGACAGGGACATGCATGTAATATATCCTTAGCAATACATTAATTAAGGCTCTATGCTGAAATGGTCAAGGTTTGTCAGGTATGATGATGTAGTGTAGGGTGTGTCAGGGGTGATTGAATATAAAACATGAACTCTGTGTAGGGTGGGCCAGTACCAATGGTGTGGTTACCACCCATGCCAGGCTGGGGTACATTCAATCCCCACCACAGTCAGGATGGCTGATGGAACAGCTTGCACCCACCCCAGCAATTGAGAGTCAGTATCAATGGCATATCTACCACTCACCCTTGTCAGGGTAGCTCAATACCCATGGTTCACCAAACCCCACCCTGGGCATGGTAGGTCAGTACCAATGGCACATAGGGAACTGCAGGGTGTTATGCTTGTCCTGGATATGGCCAATAGTAGACTTGGTTTGGGTCAAAGGTAAGGATGAGATGAGGTTGAAAGACAAGGGATAGTCTTGATGAGTGAGGGGCATCCTCACTTGTCAAAAGTTCAAAAAGCAAGGAACTCAATCAAAGTTTGAGGCAGACTTAGAGAATTCCAAGGAAAATGGTAGATTCAAGGAGGACTACTAGGTGTAAGATACCAAGTAGGTCAAGGTTAAGTTGTAAATAAGCAAAGACAAGGTTTATATACAAAGGGAGATTGAGCACAGACCAAGCAGTGTGAAATCTGAAGTGTTTGAAAGAAGATTTGAGAAAGCAGAAGAATAGAAAGAACATGATAGAACATGGATGACAAAGAAAGAAAGTCAAGTAAGAGTTGAACTTACAAGATGTCATACAATGCTGGGTTTAGCATTAAAGTAAACAGAGGTAAACAAAGGAAAGAAACATAACATTGCCCCCTACTTGGTTTGAGGTGCTGATGAAAAACCTTTCAAAAGAAGGGGATCTCCTGCTCAAAGACCCTATAAGCAGGACTGGGAGATCCAGTGACATTGGACCAAAAGGCATCATCCCATTGGTCATTGACATAGATATCATCATTGAGAGGTGGGGTAGGAGAAGAGAAACAAGGAGCATATCCAAGAGCACATCAGGAAGGGGAACAAGGAAGATGAGGAGAACTGATATCAAGGTGAAAACAACCATTAGAGGAGTGATTAGAAGAACCAGATGAAGAACTGGAGGAGGAAATGATATGATGAGGGGAACAGTGACAAGGGCAGTCATGTTGTACATGTCCTGGACCCCATCAAAAACAGATGGGATATTAGTAGTAAGGACAATTCATATGAATGTGACCTACACATCTGCAGGAGAAACAGGCATGTTGATAATGTGGATGAGAGGGGAAAAGCACATAATCATAAGGTTCACCTTCAATAGTTCCTTGGATTCAAACCTCATGCTGAGTTTCTTCTCATTCTAAGGTAAAAAGCTCCTTAGCAGTGAGAGGAGATGACAATGCTGATGGAGAGGATGGAAGAGGAGGGGCACTGAGTTCTCAAGGTCCTGAAAATAATGTTTGATATCAAGAATAAGGTCAGACATGCCTAACTGATATAAGGCTAAAAGAAGATCTGTCTTAAGATGAGAATGGAGGGTGTGGATAACTGGTGATTGATGGACTTGCATGGGGGAGTGACATGAGAGAGCTTTGATATCTGCTAGATGTTGGTTTTGGAGGAAGGCAGAGTACAGAGACTGCAAAGGAGTGTCCATATCCAAGTGAGCATCAAAAGGGAGAGTGAGACATTGATTACATAGCACTTGAGACAGGTGATGAACAACAGGTTCATTAGAAAGGAAGTGAAGGTGGTAGGAATTGACTGGGACATCAATGAACATCATTGGGACAAGGCAAGCAGAACAAGGGTTCTGAGAAGGAGGAGGGGAGTGGAGGCATTTGGCAAGAGGAGGAAGAACAGGTATGGCAGGAGAGGGAGTATGAAGTTGGTCATCAGAAATGACCTCAATGAAGGGGACAGGAAAAGGAGAAGGAGAAATGGCCATAGTAAGGATAAAAAACGAAAAGGAGAAGTCAAAATAGATGGGAGTTGAAGAGAAAAATGATCACAAGGAGGAAGAGAGATGAGATGAATTTTTATAATCTTCAAGAATGGCCTTGGCATTTTTGAAATCCCACTCAGGGACTCAAGAGTCTTCTTTGGCAGAATATCCCTTCCCTCAGATGAGATAAGAGTGGTGAGAGCATGAACCAAGGTGACA
This sequence comes from Xerocomus subilludens, assembly GCA_038092535.1. NCBI lineage: Eukaryota > Fungi > Basidiomycota > Agaricomycetes > Boletales > Boletaceae > Xerocomus > Xerocomus subilludens. The sequence goes on along the minus strand of JBBPQO010000041.1, from coordinate 10,809 downwards.
AATTACATGTTCAATTTTGTATTCCTCTTTGTCAGCAATAAGGTCAGGAGGTAGAGATAGGAAGTTCTTGCCATGGATGGGATTTTTGTGATAGGGTGATAAAAGAGAAGCATGGAAAACAGGGTGGATATGCCAAGTTTTGGGAAGATGGAATTGGAAAATGATAGGAGATAGCACCTTAACAATGTTAAAGAGTCCTTCTTGTTTTGTCTGAACTTCAGATTGGAGATAAGGTGCTTTAGATTATGGGCTTCTAGCCAAACTTTATCTCCTTTGACAAAAGGAGAATAGTTTTGATGGGTACAGGAGGCCATAACTTGATGAGCAAGCTCATGAGCAGTGAGTGCTTCATTGCAAGAGGAGGAGGGTTGTTTGAGTCTAAGCTTGATGGTGGAAAGAGGGGTTTTGGGGAGAACAGAAGGAAGACCATGAGGTTCATATCCCATCATAAGGTGAAAAGGGGATACTGACATTACAGAGTGAGGGTGGTGATTATGAGCAAATTTGGCATGAGAAATAGAATTGGCCCAAAAGAAGGGGTTGTTACCACAGAAAATATGCAAGTAGGTTTTGATCTCTTGATTAACCTGTTCTGTTTTGCCATCAGATTGGAGATGGTAGGTGGTGGAGAGAGAAAGATTGTATTTGAGGATATGTCCCATTTCTTTTGCAAAGGCAGAGGCAAATTGGAGGCCATGATCTAAGATGACCTTGTTGAAGAGATCAAAATGGAGGTAGACTTTATGAAAGAGGAGGGAGGTAATGCCTTCAGCAGTGACAGATTTCAAAGTAGGGCAGAGAATTACCCCCTTAGTAAGGCCATGGTCAACCACAACCAGAAGAGTATCAAAACCAGAGGAAGGGGGGAGATCAGTGATAATCTTGGAAGAGATCTGTTGGAAGGGATGAGAGGCAGAAGAATGAATAGGAAGAAGAGGAGGGAGAAGAGGATGGAACTTTATGCTATTGACAGGTGGCACATCCTTCAATGTAACTTTGGATGTGGGAAGCAAGGTCAGGCCATCAGAATTGAGAAGGGACCACTGGTCATGCTTTTGAGCAACCAGGGTGGCTGGCCAAGGGATGGTCATGACAACAAACAAGGATTTGATGGCAAAGGTCACCAGAGTCAGGAACAAAGTACAGCCTTTATAGGGAGGAGTCTGTTGGCATGTTGCCAATCAGTGAGATGGGAGCAAAAGATGGAGGGGAGATCTTTGTTAAGTGACTGCAAGGATTGAAGAAAAGGTGGATTGGAAGCAGAGGTGGAAGCAAGCTTGGAAGAAAGAACAGAGTCAATGGCTTTTACAAAAATAGGGGGAGGAAGAAGAGTAAATTTCACATTGTCAAGGACAGAAGGTGAGGTAAGGAGATCAGAACAACAAGAAAGTGTGTCAGGTCCAGCAAGAGCAGTACTGGAAACATGGATAATTTTAAAGTCAAGGTTAGCAAGATCAAGGAGCCAATGAGCTTGGCAACAATTAAGGACCTGGGGTTTTTTGAAGAATAAGAGGTTTTTGTGATCTATGAAGCCCTGAATGGAGAAAGGAGAGCCATGAAGATAGTGATGCCAAGCTTTCAAAGCATAAATGATCACAAGTAGTTCTCAGTCATAGATATTATAGTTATATTCAGTGGGGGAGAAAGATCCAGAAAGATAGGAACAGGGATGCCAATTACTGTTTGAGTCAGTTTGAAGTATACCTCCAGAGGTGCATAAGGAGGCATTAGTGGCAATGGTGAAAGGGGAGGTGGGATTGGGGAGATGGAGAATGGGTTTGGAAAGGAACATATGTTTAAGTTGATCAAAGGCAGACTGGCAGTGGAAGGTCCATGCCCAAGATCTTTTTTGGCAAGATTGATGAGGGGTTGGGTGATGGTAGAGTATTCTGGGATAAAATGATGGTAGAAGTTTGCAAAACCTAGCAACAAACAAACATCTTTGACTTTCTGAGGGGTAGGCCATTGAGCAATACCATTGAGCCTGATTGGGTCCATAGTGAGTTCTCCAGGCTTCACAATCATTCCTAGGTAATCCACTTCTTCAGCAGCAAATGTACATTTCTCCAGCTTTAAATGGAGATGCAATTCTTGCATTCATTGGAAGATGCAACAAGTTCATTTGGTATGAGTGGTTTTGTCAGGGGAGTAGATTGGGAGGTCATCCATATAGATCACCAACCAATCTTCAGCAATTATATCACAAAATGAATGATTCATGACATGAATTGTTGGAATATAGCAGGAGAGTTGATAAGACCAAAGAACATGACAGTTGACTCAGAAAGAGCCTTGTGGGTGATAAACACAGCCTTCCATTGATGACCATCCATGATACAGATGTTGTTGTACCCCCATTGTACATTGAACTTAGTTAAGAGTTTCACATCAGTGTTTATTGATAAGGTCAGAGATAAAAGGGAGAGGATAGGCATCTCAGACAGTATGATCATTGAGATGATAATAGTGTTGACAAGAAAGAAGACCACCATCTTTCTTCTTAATGAAGAAGAAGGGAGATGCTTGAGGAGAATTGAATGGCTGAATCTTTCCAGACTTCAAGTTTTCATCTTGGAAGTCTTCAGTGGCTTTTCATTTGTCAGGGGACAGAGAGTAAATCTTTTTCACTTTAGGGATAAAAGATTCATTATGGTTGATCTCCTGATTACAGAGTTGAGAGGGGGGTATGTGGTCAGTTGCTTCCTTGAAGAATATGGAAGTGAATTCAAAATAAGCAAGAGAAAGGGTTTTCTTTGGCTTGCCAGACTCAGCTGCCATCACAAGTTCTGTAGCAGTAGTGAGCTTCCAGATAATAGAAGAACCAAGGGGAGCAAAACAGAAACCAAATCAAGTACAATGGTTGAGGGTTTGAAGGTCCATTGCTTTCTGCATGTAATGGGATTCAGACTTGTGATCAAGGTAGTTGAAAAGTTATTTATTGGTGATGGTATTCACATGGATGTGTTGAACAGGGGTGTTGGATCAAGGGGGAGCAGGTTTCTTGTAGAATGGGTTGTGTCATTTGATATCAAGGTGAAAGGAAGAGTGAAGTATTCAAGATTGATCAGTAGACTCAGTGATAGATAGAGTTTGGGCGGACAAATTGATAATGGGGTTAACCTTTCTAAGCCAAGGGAGTCCAAGGATGACATTGTCAGATCCAAGGGCCATAACATGGAATTGGACAGAGTGAGCAATCCATTCCACATTAACAAAGAGGTTGCAGGAATGGAATATCTTGCCATTCTTGTTCTCAGAGTAATCTGTGTTCTGGGCTTGAAGTGGTTTCTCAAATTTTATGGTGGAAAGACAATGTTTCTTAACAAATTGCCAATCGATACAGTTAAGATCTGTGCTGGAATCTACAAGGGTGTGGGTGTTGATGGCTTTCATAGTGTAGTCTGGCATGATAACTTGCAGGAGAAATCACATAGTCTTTGTTGCAGAGGATACTATTACAAAGATGGAAGGAGATAATGGTGTTGAGGCATCATTTTCATTTAAAAATATGAAATAAAAGACACTTTCCTCTTTTTCTCATCATCATTGTCATCAATGTCAATCAAGTTTGAAATCTCCTCTCTTTTCTTCAAAACTTTCATTACCATTCCAGCAGGACATTTTGATGATGATGGAGTAGGTTGAGATGGAGTGGAGGGTGGGGCAAGCTGAGGAGAGGTGACCAGCTTGATGACAATGGAAACAGAGTCCTTGTTTGATGCATCATACTTTCTCATTGGGGGTCATCTTGGTAATTCAAATAACATCGACATCCATAGCATTGGGATTACAAGGTTTTGTAGTGGAGTGGTTGGAAGAGGGGAAGTGATGAGGGAAAAATGAATGGTATGTGGATGAGGCCTTTGGTGATGTTTGGATATCTCATCCACACATTCCCATTGAATCTGGAAGTGGAAAGCCTTGGCATACCAATCACTTGAAAGAGTGGGGATGGTGTCCATAGACATGATGTGGTGTTACAATTTTACTTCCTTTCTATTGCATTCTTCTTTTCCTCTATTATTCTCTGAACCATTCTTGGAGAGGTACGACCTATTCTACTGAAGGGTTTATCCTTATCTCCAGTCCTAACTCCATTTCTCTTCTTCATCTATAAATGGACTTATCTCTCCTCCACTGATTCTCTTACATCAGCTTGTGTTCTTCTATATTCCATCATGTTCCTTGTTCTTTCTTTCAATTCTAGTTCTTGGTCTGTGTGCTTTTCTAGATCATATAAGTATCGTTGCACTACCTTATATTCTCTATTCTTGATCTGTACAATACAAGCATAATATCTTGACTCAATCCCTCGAGTTCTTAAGAACTATCCTCAGTCGAGCTTCTGCTCAATCCCTTGTCTTCCTCATTGTCTCTTGAAAGTCAAACTCCTCAGACGTCAGTCTCTACGTGAGTATCGCCTGAGGTCATTGTCAAGTAAGCAGACATTGGCATCTGCTTCACGTAACATGTGGCACATAAGGGAGGTGGAGAGACCAGTGGAGAAGTAGCCAATAATGACATTAGAGTCAATGATCAAAGACATAGCAACTTGGTTTTGGAATTCAGTGATATACTCAGTGAGAGTAGAAGAGAAGGTGCTGTTCTTCTTTTGGATCATCTGTTTGGTTGATAACCAAGCAATGACATTGGCAGTGGTGTTGAGATGTTTGAAGGACTTCTTGAATTTGCCAACAAAGTCATCAAAGGCTCCTACAGAGGGAGTAGTGCCTTGAAGGGGTTGAAGTTGAAAAGTGTCTGCCCAAGAGACAGCAGATCCTTCAGTTATATACAAGAGGGCAAAGGCAATCTTCTTGTTGTCTAATTGTGGTCTGAGTTGTAAATAGTGGAGTTAATGAGGAGGTAGAAGTGGACAGAGTTGATCCATGGGATAGCCTGGTCATAGGCTCCATCTTATACCTTGGGGACAGTGATATGAAGTTTGGTGGGTGTTATGCAAAGCATATGCCAATGTCTGCTTACTAGACAATGTCCTTTAGGCGATACTCATGAAGAGACCAATGTCTGAGGAGTTGGCATTCAAGAGACGATGATGGAGATAGAGGTTCGAGCAAATGACTTGACAAGGTTAGTTCAAGAGAACTCAAGGGGGTTTGAGTGGCAACTCAACTAAGGATGAGACTTAATGTTACACTTGTATGGCATAGATCAAGAATAAGGAAATACAAAAGAATATCACAGGATATATGTACTAAAGACAAAGAGTTTAGGGGAGGCAATTGGAACAGAGAAGAATGTCTAGGAATGATGAGTAAACAAGGTGACAAAAGATAAGAGAGATATGATGAATATCAGAGAATGTCAGAGAACAAAGAGTAAGCAAGATAAGAGAGATCACAAGGAAGGTAAACCTCATGTAGAGGGTCTAAGAAGTCAAGGAAGAATAGAAGAATGCAAGGACAAAGAGAAATTAATATATGAGAGAGGAATGGAAGATCATACAAGAGAAGAAGATCTAGATGACCACAAGGTGTGGTGAGTCCCAGGGGAATCCCAAATAAGTCCCAAGAGAAGATAAGCAAGAAGGACATAAAGAGATGTCCAGATAAGAACAATGAAGGACAATAAGATGATGACATCAGAAGTGACAGAGGACGACAAGGAGGACAAAGATGACAAAGAGGACAGAGGAGGACAGAAGAGGACAAGGAGGACAAGGGAGGACAGAGGAGGACAGAGGACAAGGGCAAGGGCAAGGACAGAGGACAAGGATGAGGACAGAGGACAAGGACAAGGACAGAGGACAAAGACGGCTGATGAGGACAGAGAGGGATGACAAGGAAGATGGTAAGTGATGACAGAATGACAATGGTGGCATCGAACAGTCCTTCAGCAGCTTGTGGCCACTCACCACCTTTTCTTGCCTTGGCCATGGCCTTGAGCAATGCAGCCTATAACCTGTCAATATCTCTGCTGCTGCCACCTCAAACACTTCTTGCATAAGGCACACCACCTCCTTCTGAATCCTGGAGCAGGCAGTAGACACAGTTGTGAGGAGTGTGTTGAATTCAAGAAAGTCAGACATGGGGCAAGAAAGAAAGAAAAGTGGTGCAAAAAGATACAAGATTTTCCCTTTTAACTGATTTGGACCCACTGACATAAGGTGGATGTCATTTATTCCAACATGTGTTTCTTTTGTCCATGGTCACATGGCTGACTGGGGACAGTCAACAACAAAGACCCCCTTGGATGTAGGAGCACATATGTATTCCCTTACACTTGTATCCTCCTTTCATTAACTGATCTTGCACTTATCCTAATCATCCTTCCTACATTTTCACCTCTCTCCCCCTCCTTCAGTCATCTGTGATAACCCAACCTGCACATAACCTATATAGCTGCTGCTGCATAATTCAGCCAGGAACCATCACTGGTAAGTTTTTCTTCTATGAGATAAGCTCTAACTATGAGTTTCTTCCTTGTTTATATTTGCCTTACTTCTGTACATGTCATCTGATAGTTTCCAACTGTCCTAACACTTTGAATATTGTCATTTGTATTTGTCTTGAGTTCCAGGTATGCCCAGACTATAAAGAGTATGCCTAGGTACTCAAATATGATCTCCCTTCAGTTTCTATCAATCTATCATCCCCCCACCATCCTCCTCATCCAAGTTCTTCATGTTTCTATCATCCCCACTCTCACTTTTCCTCAGGTTATGCCAAACCCTCCACCATATTTGCCTCCATGTCAAGAACCTGCCATTGGCTTTTGTCCAGGATTATCTGGAAAGTCACAGGTATTGGTATCCAAGCTAGCATTGCTGCAACTTGGCAAGCTCAATAAGTGCCAGCTAATTAATATATTACAGGATTTTTACATAAGCACTGGTTCCAATTCAGCTTCAAGCTGGGTGAGCTGGAAATGTTCAGCTACAGTGGCTGCAGCCTTGCTACACTATTGGTACTACAGTCTACACTGTACAGAATCATACAACTAAATAGTAGTAGACAGTAAATACACTACAAACTGTCCATGAAGTCATGCAAATTTGGCTTGTTGGAATTCACCTACAAGCAGTCAAACAGAATTTGGATGTAGTTGTAATCAGGGTGGGCTTCAAAGGACAAGGGATATCCATATCTAAGGAAGGAAAAAAATGGAGTAGGGATTGAGCTCCAAAGATGGGAGTCATGGGATGTGCACATCTTTTTCTTTGCCTGCATGATCTTGGTGATGCTAAGAGCACAGTCTTCCCATGGAAGGGAGCCAGAGGGTATGGATAGCAACACCTAGGAAAGAGACTTGAGGCCATCTTGACATGACTGCTCTTTGCCACTGAGTGTCCTGACAGATGCAAAGCATGTGGTGCCAACAAAAGGGTGCCATTTCTTATAGGCCATGTGATGGTGGGTTGTGCAGTGTCAAAATATTTGTGCAAGTGTGAAATCAATGAGACAGAGTGTGCCTTGTCTCTTCAAAGTCAAGCAACAGGTGGGAGGGCTTAATGTTGAGGTGAATTAAGTTGAACATAGGCATGGACTCAAGGATGGAGACCTGGCAAATCAAAGAAGAGTTAGAACTTAACATGACCTGTATGTTACCAGGTCAGGTCAAGACTGACTGCTTGAAATGTGATTCCTGCCACCACCTTGACAGAAATGTACAAGAAGTGTGTCAAGCCATCAGGCACTCTAGTGTAGGGCCCAGCCATTCCATGACAAGGACCCCCAACCCACATCTGTTCCAAACCAGTGCAGATGTGGGATTCCTATACTATCCAAGAGGGACTTGAGGATGTGATATTGATGGTCTAAGGACCACTTGGGTTCTAACTGCACAAGTTTGGCAATAATGTCTTCATCTAATAGAATATTTGTAGTGTGATATATGCAAACTACTTTCAAGATTAGGACAATGATATTATAATGCAAGGATCATTGCAGAGCTTTATGCACCAGAGTGACCACCAATCTTTACACCAAGTTTGAAGCACCCATCATTTACACAATCCACTCCAGTCTCTTCCAAATCTGATGTTTCCAAACTTGAATAGGTTTGAGTTAATGTCATAATGGAGTTCTGATTGTATTCAGAAACCTAGTGTGGCAAGTTAGTCCTTCAAGTCTTCAAGTCTCCCAGCACCAAGCAGTTTGAGTAGGACTGCAGGATACATATATCATTCATTTAAATTCAATACTTACAGTGATACTATAGTCATGTGATTTGGTTCACACACCATTGAGATACAACCATTTTAAAACAGCCATGTCATGGAAAGGGTTTTTGAGCTTTTGAATTGACAAGGGTATTTGGATGTTATTAGTACTTGGTATAGCATCCCTTTGCTTTAAGCACTGCCTGAATCCTCCTGGGCATACTCTCAATCAGTTTATGACACTCCTCAACTGATATCCTCTCCCACTCCATCTGAACCCTTTCCCACAACTCATGAATCCCATTAGGAGGGTTTTCATGCTCTGCAAGCCTCCTTTCAAGCCATCTCCAGAGATGTTCTATAGGGTTTAGGTCAGGAGACTGTGTGGGCCAACCCATAGTGTCAAATTCCTGCTCCTCTAGCCACTCCTTGATCTTCTTGCAGGTGTGCTTGGAATCATTGTCTTGCTGAAAGATGGTATCAGGGGGATTGAAACCATAATACTCCAGTGTTTGCTTGAGCTTGTCCTTCAAAATCTGAAGGTAAATATCCCCATTCATCCTACCATCAATCTTGGAAGCAAATTCAACTCCCTTCCAAGTCATACAGCCCCACATCATTAGAGATCCTCCTCCAGACTTGTGGATTCTATCCACCAGCCTATTACTGAGCCCCTCATCTGACCTCTTCCAAGCCCATTTATATCTGACCTGAGGTGATTGATTTTGGTCTCATCAGACCATATTACCTTCTTCCAGTCCTCCACAGTCCAATCCTTGTGGGCATAAGCAAAATTCAAACAAGTCTTGCAATGCTTAGCAGAGAGAATAGGGCATTTGAACTTGACCACAGCCTTCATACCAGATTTCTTCAAGTGAAGATGAACTGTACTGGCAGATAGAGGCTCATTGATAATGTTGGGTAGAGCTTTGGACACTTGGACAGCATTTTCAGCTCTAGAAGAGGTGATAAGCTGGTCATGGCAAATATTGGCAGGGGAAAGCTTAGTGGGATGACCTTTGATAGCTCTGGGAAGAGTACAATGCTTCTTGGAGCAAAGTTTGGATATAGCAGAAGGGCTGACACCAGTTTTCTTGGCAATGGCTTCACCAGAGTGGCCAGCATCAAGCAAAGAATGGATGGTGTTTTGCTGAGTGAGAGAGAGGGATTTGACCATGAAGTTGAAAATCAAGAAGTGTGTGAACTTTTAAGCTCAGATATGCTATTTACATGTATATCCTTGTTTTTATTAACAAACAACAACAAATAATCAATGAGATCCTAGTCATCATTTCAAAAGCTCAAAAATTCTTTCTATGACATGGCTGTTTTAAAATGGTTGTATCTCAATGGTGTGTGAACCAAATCACATGACCAAGGGGGCAATTCTGTAGCTGAGAGTGAGTACTATTTATAACGCCACCAAAGCTAAGCGAGGTTCCCACAGTGACTGGCATTGCACTTCAAGCACTGCCTTCCAGGTTAGTATGGAAAGGGTTTTTGAGGTCACTGTATAAGGGTCATACCAATGTTCCTGACTCTGGAGACCTCCACTGTCAGTTTCTTGCTTGTTTTCATGATCATCCCTCCACTGGCCATCCTGATTATTTGAAAACTCATCAACTGGTGGCCTGGCCTTACTTCTCATGTTTGAAGTTACATGGAAGAATGCACTATCTGTCAGCAACATAAAGTGAACACCCATCCTCTTGTCCCTCCTCTTACCTCTATTCATTCCTCTGCTTCCCATCCTTTACAGCAGATTTCCTGTGATCTCATTACTGGCCTTCCTCCCACTTCTGGTTTCAATATCCTTCTGGTTGTAGTTGACCATGGCCTTACTAAGGGGGTGATTCTCTGTCCTGCTTTGAAATCCATCACTGCCAAAGGCATTACTTCTCTCTTTTTCCACAAAGTCTACCTCCATTTCAGTCTATTCAATAAGGTCATCTTCAATCATGGTCTTCAATTTGCCTCCACCTTTGCAAAAGAGATGTGTTGTATCCTCAAGTATCTCTCTACTGCCTACCATCCCCAGTCTGATGGCAAGACAGAACATTTCAATGAAGAAATTAAAACCTACCTACATATCTTCATGGCAACAACCATTTCTCTTGGGCTGACTCTATCTTTCTTGCTGAATTTGCCCACAACCACTGCCCTCACTCCATAACATTGGTTTCCCCTTTTTATCTCATAACGGGATACTGTTACAATTTTATCTCCTTCTCATCATATCCTTCTTTTTCTTTATCATCATCTGAGCTATTCATGAAGAGGAACAACCTATTCCACCAAAGGGTTTATCCTCGTTTCTAGTATTAACTCCATCTCTCTTCTTCACTTCTGATCAGACTCAAATCTTCTCTGCTTTCTCTGTTATAACAGCCTGCCTTTGTCACATCCATGAATTTTCGCTAAGTCCAACTCCATGCCTCCGGTCTAGGTTCTTACTATCTCCGGAGCGTTTTTGCTTACGAGCCCATTCTGAGTCATCGGACTCGCACGTGTTTATTCATCATTTGACTACCTTTGATATCTCGTTTGACCGTTTGTATTATTCTGACAGGTGCTGACACCAAGGGGCTACCATCACCGCCGTGTCTCACCTCCGACATGTAGGGGCACCGGACATGATCCGGAATTACCAACGCTGTCGCTCTCGCGACAGGTGGGTCCTCCGGACCTCC